>BHFT01039956.1:0-19811 GCA_004320025.1 Laticauda laticaudata
TAGATAGATAGATAGATAGATAGATAGATAGATAGATAGATATAGATATAGATATAAATATATATATATATGATAAACACCGCTACACATGCAAAAATAAAATATCAATTTCAACATAATGAGGTGCCAAAGGGCCCATAGTTTCGTGAAAGAAAATATTTTTAATGTTATACTTTAAAATATTTTAATTACATGTTTATTTCCTCTTCGTATTAGTTTTGTTTTCAAGTGACTGCTTTTTCTCTCCCACTCTCTTTCTTTTCAAATATAGGATTTCTATGTGGATGTTGCAATGTATGTATGCCACTCTTCATATTGTGTGAGATTCATATTAACAATAAAAGTTCATAGCATAATGTTTCATCACATAATATGTATAGTATGCATAGTATGGGGCTCTAGTTACTGTGATTGATTGTTATTTCCCAAATACAAATATCCAAATTCTGAGAGTTCCTCTTTCTCCATCCGCTCGGACGCAGGGAGGAAGCAGAATGGATGCAGAACGGATGCAGAATGGATGCAGAATGGATGCCTAGCGGAAACAAAGTGTTTAAAACGGAAAAAATGTTCGCAGAGGGGACCTATCTCAGATATTAAGGATGTCCACAGGATGGCTAGAGGATGCCTAGAGGATGCAAAGGGACACCTATACTGCTAGAAAAAGGGGGAGCAACTCATCTGGATCTCACTTTCAGAACAGCAGCCCTGCGGTGCGGACCTCTGCAGCCTTCATCNTCTGCATCTCACTTTCAGACCAGCAGCCCAGCTGTGCAGACCTCTGCAGCCTTCATCTGACTCTTCCTCTTCCACAGCATGCAGTCATGACAACCGTGGATCGTAACACAGTCCTTTTGGCAGCCACCATCCTTCTGCAACAGTGCGAAGCCATCTACAGGCTCTGTGAACTCTACTATGGGAAGAAAAAGAGGTGGCCAAGAAGCGTCTGGGTACGAAGATGTTTCACCAGAAGAGCAGAGGACGGACTGTACAACAAGCTGATGGTGGAGCTCAGGAACGAAGAGTTTTGAATAAACAGTAAAAATTTACAAGAACTAATATTTTGAATGAAAAAAGAGAAAAGGAGAAATAGAGGAAAAAAGCAAAGATGAACATTCAGAAATAGGGTAAAAAAATAAAGAAGTGACTTCTGATTTTCTTTTATAGCAATTATAAACAGAGGTATAAGTACACACATATATAACTCTTACTCTTCAGTTACAACTGGTTACATTTTTCTATAAACTATTATTTTTATTCTGATCCTTAAAATCATATCATGACTTCATTTTTTTCTGCTTCTGTTTCTCACATTTTGAGCATAAATCTAAAGAATCTTTATACAGACAGTTTTTCCTGTGACATGTCCTTGCAATCAGGGGTGGGCTTCAAAAATTTGCAACCAGTTCTCTGCCCGGTTGATGGGTGGGCATGGTCATGGTGGGCATGGCCTACTCAGCTTTCTGCACCATGGCAGGGGGGGCATTTTTGTCCTCCCTGTTGACCATGCTAAATGGGAAACGCCAATAGTAACACCGGTTAAACCTGATGGGTCGGTACGCATCTGCGGAGACTACAAGGCTACCTTGAACCATGCGCTGCATGGTATTGTAAAAATGAAAAGCCTTGCTAGAAGCTATGTCTGGTGGCCTGGTATAGATAAAGACATCGAATACTGAGTTACTACTTGTAATAAATGTCAAAAAACCAGGCCTTCCCCACCACAAGCACCCATAGGGACTGGGAAATCTCACGAGGCCCCTGGTCGCGGATCCACATTGACTTCGCGGGTCCTACTAAGGGACATACCTTCTTAATTGTCGTAGATGGATACTCAAATTGGCTGGAAGTGGTAGTAATGTCATCTACGACAACCGAGGTGGTCATTAAACAACTTGACAAACTCTACAACTTAACAAATCTGAACCATGATTCGAGTCTAGTGTCCGAACAATGGGCCGAGTAATACACCAATATTGAAAATCGTAGCCTCTAAGTATCCAGTGCACACGGACCAGCCACCCTGCTCATGTAGTCCGAGAAAATATCAGTTACTAAGGAGGGTTTAGAAAAAATGGACCTTTTGAGATTAGGAAAATTAACGCCTACGTCGCATCCAATATCATGACCTGGCTAAAAACCCAGTGGAATTATAATGGAAAGAAAACTTAAGGTCGCAATTAGACAGGTTTCACCAAATACCTTGGAAAGACCCAGCCGACTCCAATTTCGAACATTTGAAATTGGCGGACTTACGTTAATGCAGAAAATTTCAAAACGGGGACCCTATGGCTTCAGTACATCACATGCAACTCTACAGCATCGATCTACGACACGTAGACAATGGAGGATGGAAGCGGCTCAATAGAAACAAACTTCGTCCCCGAAGAAGAAGAAATACAAACTCAAACCACTAATAAAAAAACGACGAACAAAACCAAAGGGGGGAAATACAAGAAAATTAATAAAGAAGTTTTTAAAATAAACCCAGACATCAACAACAAAGAGCAAAAGGAAAACTTAATTAAGATGACTGCAGAAAAATCCAGACGAATGCCAGCAAGCCAGCTCGCTGCCTGAAAACCAGGGTAGGAGCACAAGAACACGGCACTGGAGAAACTCAAGCAGGTAGAAAATCTCTGGCCAGATCCCCTCAGCGTTCCATGGAGAAAGCAGAGAGGACAGAACCTCATTTCCCGCGAACTGTGAAGTCTCCAACGAAAAAAATGAACGCGCAGTCCTATTAGAATTCGAAGAAAGCCCCCTACTTGCGCGAGGTACTTTGACATAGACAAACCAAGGGGGAAGGAAATTTTTGTAGATGTTCAACTCAAATGCTAATTGAATTGCTAAAGCTGACATAGGATGGTTACTAGGAACCCATCTAAGAGTGCAAGGGCTAAATTCAAACAACACGTATTGGCTACAAGGAGCCAGCGTAAATATAAATGGTGCCGCGGCCTAGAGCAAACTGTTTCCGATTACTTTAAACTGTTGAAATAAAGACTTTTACTGTTGGAACCCGGTCTACCTCGCCTTTTTCCGGACGGAACAATTGTAATAGAATCTATATTTTTATTTTAAAAAATATAGTTTTATTTGTGTAGTTTGATCTTTCCTGAAAGGGAGTGTGAAGCTAGTTGAGAGTGAGAGCTGAAGCTAAAGGAGAGTGAAGCCACCTCATGGTACACCCTGAATAGTGCCACAGTGTGAACTAAACAAACTAGCAACTGCTGGCGACCAGTCTTCTCTGTAGACTTTCCTGACTCTCAAAACATACAGTAATGAAAATGAAAACAAAAAAAATGGACCTTTTCAGGCCCAAATGACAAAATAGACCAGGAATATTATTCTGATTTGCCAAATCAATGTTGAGGGATTCAATAGACTGAAGAACCAAACATGTTTCCAAAGTTTTACTGAATAGTAACATAGACATGGCCATCTCCAAGAATCACACATAGAAAATGAGGAACAGCAAGTCAAAAGAGGCAAGATTTATGGCTTTGACCTGTTGAGAGCCAAGTATTAGTATAGCTATGGCATGGCTGCATATGTTAGAACATGGGTGTCAAATTTGCAGCATTGGTTGCCATCACGTGATGTATTGCGACTTTTTCCTCTTCATGGAGCTGGGCTGGACATGGCCTGTAGATCCAACCCATGGGCTGCCAGTTTGATTCCCCTTAGAAGGAATATAGAGAATGCCTCCTTATGGTCAGCCGCTACAAAGAATAATATATGCGAAGTAATTTCCAAACTATGTGATCTAACAATAGTGAACATTGTTGGATCAATTGCAATATTATACTAACAGAAAGAGTAGAGGAAAGAGAGGGAATGCTTTTGCCAATCAGGAGAGATTATATTTTCCAAGATAACTCAAGGCAAAAAGCTAACAAGGACACTGACTGGCTACTGGATAACAGGGTCTCTGCAGCCAGGCAGAGGTGGGCTACGACTAGGATAAAAAGAAATCTGGAGACTATTTGCTCTAAAGGGTTGAAGATATCTCAGCTCAGAAAGCAGCACTTTTGAAATGAAAAATCAGACCCCACTGTTATTCTAAGGGTAGGAGGGGAAGAAAATAGAGTTGTCTGTATTGTATCTGCTATTAGGTAGTGGTAAATAACCTGTACAGGGGATGAGGATACAATCATGTAAAAGGGCAGCTAATCACTCTGCTATTAATAGCATGAAATATTTAGAACAGTCCAGATTATGTTAGTAGTGGATTTTGCTTTAATACTGAATCAGTGACAACTGCTTGAAAATGCTATTGTATTGTTCTGTTTATTACAAAAAATAAAGCATTGGTGTTCATTAAGAAGTTGTCAATTATTTTGACCTAAGTATCAAAGGCAAGCTATAAACTATGTGTTATTATAGATTACCAATTTGCAGCCCAAAGTTATAGCTTCAGATGTGTAGTGTTTTTTTTTCTTTTTGCTATTTTGGTTTTTGCAGTTTTAAATAGAAAAATGAGGTTTACAATATATTAGAGATTATGGTTTAGCAGAAAGCAGTCATTCTTGTTCCAGAATGCCTCTTCTGAAGGAGCAGTGGCTATAGCTACTGGAACCATGTATCATAGCTGGCTTTTCTTGTCCAAAAATGGTATTTAAAAAGGACAGTTCCATCAAGCTTGCTATTTTGAGTTATTGTTATTAAACTCTGAGTGTGATAAAATACTGAGTTAAAATAAAAATAGTTCATCTAACACAAGGAATCCATACAAAAAGAGAGCAGAAACTAGGATGCATGCTGAAAAATAATAATTGAATCACCCACCCTGGAATAAGTAGGAAAGATGGTTATTAATTGCAGAGAGTTTTTAAACGCTGGGATTGTTCTTTTAAAAAGGCTTAGCATGACACAAATGAAGATCTTCATATAATAGAAATATGAAAAGATAGTTTCAGTTAAATAAACTCTGTTCCATAAGATGCCATCCGTGTAGTATCTAGTATCAGTCTCCAGATTTTTACATCTCTTTCTGTCTCTTATTTAACTTTTAGTTTTTGTGGTTTTTAAAATCAATATACACAGCTGGAGTACACTGATTTTGCTTAGGCAATAGGATTTTTCAGAGTTCAAATTATTGCTAAGGCAAAAACATCTGGCTCTGTGGTGGTTACAATCAAAAGACTAAGAAAAAAGGCACATCTGCTTAAAGAAGGCTGGTGAGTCATAAAACTTAGGCATTTGATTTTCTTATTGTCTTTGTTCAAATCTATAATTTTTGTTTGAAGAACAAAATGAATGAAAACAAATGAAATATCCTGGAAAGACACAAGGAACCAATCCCAAGTCCTAGCATGCCCAGTGGTGTTTCCACCTCCTTGAAAGCTGTTTCGCATTCTCTGCCAAACCTACTTCCTGTCTCCTGGAGATACCAAATAAATCATGTGACAAGAATTGGGGCAGTAAAGCAGAACTCTTGACTAGAGATGGATATATTAGCCTCACAAATCAGGAATACAGAGTAGAGGGTCTGGCCATTAAAAAAGGAAATGTGTCCCCTTTGTGGACTAGTACAACAATAACTGCATGTACAACAATTGTTATAATTGTTGTCTTTTATTCCTTTTTATTATTTTATGTTGCTTATCATTGACTAAACAAATAAATAAATTCTGAGCATGTTCAATAAATTGTGTTCCATTTTAGGTATCTGTTTTATTTATTCATCATATTTTTATACTACCCACCCCACCTAAGTGACCACCCCACCTGAGAAGTTATAACAAAAACATGTCACCAAATATTAAAGTGTAAGTAAGAGCAAAGTTAAAAATAGAATTGAAAGATTGGGTTACTGTACTAAAAGTTAAAAATATCGAGAGAACAACTGCAAAACACCAACACTCTTTGACCAAATGGCAAAGCTCTGGAGATAAGGTGTTCGAAAGGTTTATTCTGCATTAAAATAGAAATATTTCTTCACTATTTATGCAAGAATCAAGGAAGTTTTATGTCTAAAGTATCAAAAAGGATGAAATATTCTACAGAAAGGAACTAAAATAAAAAGAAGGTCCCTATTTCTCTCTCTCACTGTGTCTGTCTCCCTGTCTGCCTGTCTGTTTGTACATGAACATATACTTCCATACATGACATTAGTTTCTTTAAATAAGAAGCAACCAAATTCTTTCCATATTTCTAATTGAAACAATATGTCAGCATAAAATTTCTTCTCACCAAAGCCACAGCTTGGAGCAAAATATTAATGTAAATCAAGCTCATCTTTATTTTCTGTAGACCCTTCAGTGCTCTTGAGTTATACATCCAATGTTTACTTCAATTCATAATAATACTATTTTTGTTATTATATGGTAATATCCAATGTGGTTGTCTGGAACTTTCATCCTTCTTTTATTTCTGTGACAGTTTTACAGTATTTTGACTCATATTAACTAAAACATTAAAAACATAATAATTGAATATGCAAGTCAGGAAACTTATATTTTTTCTACTCTTTTAAAGGCATAAAAATATATGGAATCTTTCATTCTCAATAGGTGAACATAAAAAATGTAATTTTTCTGAGAATGTTGAAGTTGCTAATTAGTTTCTTCTTTCTTTTTTTTTTTACAAATTATGGGGGTAAATGCAAAATGTGTCCAAACCAAGAATTAAAGTGATTAATTCATGAATGATTCCAAAAAGATGATCTGCCAACATAGGTAATGAACAGGAATATCCAATAATGTTCCTTTCTCCATGAAGGATGAAGGTAGACTTGTAAGGTTAGTTTACTTTTTGATACAGCAAGCAAATGGCTGCCTTTATGCTAGGAAGTAGAGAGAATCTACAGAGTAAACTAGTAGCAGGGTCTAGTTGTATCTTGGAGTAGCAGTCATTGATTGATTTGTTTGTGTACATTACATAGTAAACTATTTGCATTCACCTTTAAGCATTAGCTATAGGAATAATATACAAACATGAGCTTAATAACTGGTAAATTTTGAAGCAAAGTATCCCATCCCACTATGAGGCTGTAAAAGGGACATCTAAATTTGATGATAAGTGTGCTAGTTTTAAAATAAAGTATGATCTTTTATAAAGTTCTCTCTGGGGGTGACCGGTTATCATTGGAATTATAATTTTCATTTTTAAGGAAAAAAAACTATATAATTTCTAACTCTGTTTTCTTCATTGTGCTCTAAAATAAAATAAATTGTATGCCACTAAAGGTGAAACTATAAAGTAATTTTTCTGGTACTGCACCAAATTATTGTCTCATCCCTTCATTTCTCAAACTAATTGCAAACTATGTAAAAACTATCAACAGAAAAGTAAGTCATGAAAAAAGAAGCATTTTCCTGGACATCGTTGTTAAAAAAAGAAAGAAAAACCGGAACTCTTAGCCATTTATAATGTATCTAAGACTTTACTAGATGTCATAAATATTTAGTCACTAAAAATCCTAATGTTTGGATAATTCACTCAGCCAATGATTTAAATAACTCAGTGGTTTAATCCAATCCATGCTTATCATATAAAACAATCTTAAATACTATTTGGACAAGCAAGTGGATGTTAAATTTATGTAAAAAAATATGTATTCACATTACTTTGAGAGAAGTTACTCAAAAATTCAGAACACAGAAAAGACACTGATTTGGCTGGAAGAAAAAAGAATATTTTTTGCAACACTGATTTCTTAGAAGATTTTTCAGTCTCAGGTACTTCTGTGAACCCAAACAAAAAAGACAGATTATTATGGACTTGGCTGGCATGTCCAACATTACTGTTTTCTAAATAATAACTTGCTGATCTTTCCAGAAGAATGAAGCTAAAAGGAACAAGAATGGACTTTATTGAAATAGCTACATAGACCCTTGGATTTGCTGTTTATACAATGTAGGATTTTTTACCAAAAATCTGGAAGGATGGAAGTTTACAGTACATGTGTGTATAATTGGACTGAAGAGGAAATCTGTGACCCTCAGTATCAACACTAAGCTTGTTCTGGGAAGACATGCCCACTGGAAAAAAAAAAAGTGGTTGAGAACAGAGCAGATGAAGGAGAATATTTGTGGCTCAGAATTGAAATGAGGAGTCCTTGGTGCTCTTTGAGCTTGGTTGTTTTCTTGCAGATGTTTCATTATCCAAATTAGGAACTGACAATGCTAATATTAGTCATGCTTACATAGTCACATATATCAATTTTTGTTATTTTGCCCATTTAAAATTTACAACTTGGTAACATCTTATATAAGTCTCAGGGGTTTAGCCTCAAGACTTTGAGGGCTGCACCCATGCATGTAACCTTAAAAAGTCCATTTCTGGTTTGTACAAAATTAGCTGGGAAAGTTTGATTGGAAGCAATTCTTGCTGCCTCTCTTTCACTCCACAGCTGCTGAAACCCTTCAAATGTGTTGTTATCCAAATTTGCACAATTCTCAACTAACATGACCATTTAATTACTTTTCAACAACAGACAAAGGGGGATTGGCTAGTAATCTATTCATTTGTCCCCAACATTTTGCAAAGTTATCAGCCAACCAGAACGACTTCTCAGAATGCTTTCACAGAGCAAGAAAACTCATTTTACAGCCGTTTTAGGCTTATTTCATACCCTGGACTGAAATCATGGTATCTCTAAGTAAAGTGTGAAATGTTATGTGTATAGCATTAGATTGTATTGTATGTGATAAATGAACAGATAGCTGCTTAAGATTTTTACAGAGACTTTAAACATTTACTAATTATTCTGAGAGTTGAGGAGCAGCCAAATACTTTTACTTGAGTTTGAGTTATGAGCCATTTGCAAAGAATTGCCTGTACGTAAACAGCAACATTGAGAAATCTTTTCTTCCCAAAAACATAACTTGTGAGCAGACGGTGTCTGAAATGTAGGATACTATTGTTTAAGGTTGTATATTGAGCTTCATATTAGAGAAAAATATTTGACTCTAGATTTCACCATTGGAAAGGAACAAAGCCCTAATTATAACATGCACTAAAGATATTTTTGCTTTGCAAACTCACTGAGCTATTAGTAATTCACCCGACCTTTTAGACATATAACTCAAAGTGGTGAACATACCTAATATCCTGCCTCTTATTTTCCCCACAACAACAACCCTGTGAGATGCACTGGGCTGAAAGAAAGAGATTAATTGCCCAATTAAGTACTAACCTATTTTGTAGCTAATAAGAATAAAGGAAATAAAAAACAAGGAATATATTTGCTTAGCACTAAACTTTGATAAGCAGTAATGACCAGATTTCTTTATTATAATTAAATAGATAATTATATTACAGAAATAATTTAATTAAAAAGCAATAGAAATAAAAAAATATTCATCCCAAAGAAAATTAAAGCCTGATCAAGGGAAGACCTGTGATGATTTCAATCAATTCCAGCATCCCATTGCAGGTAAACATCCTGAACTGAAGTGGCACAATAAAGGGAATTTGCATATATCCCTTGAATTTAGACTTATTGCTGCAAGTGTTACATGCGTATGGATTGGATGTCAGCTGAGTTACATTTTCTCCTAGGTGTCATGGGTGCTTGTCTTACCAAATGTGATAGAACTGACAAGTATTTTCATGTAAGAGTGGAAAAGGAGAGGGCAATATATAGCACCAATCACCTTGTCAAGCTGAGTGAAGGCAAACTCCAGCATATTCCTTCACAAGTGATGAGATGTTCTGGAGTCATTAAAAGTCATATAGTTAGACTGCAACTATGCGCCATGCATGCAAGATGAAGTCGGCTAGGGCTTTCCATCTTGAAACAGGGTGAAGGCTCTTCTTCTATAGCTTTTCAACTTTTTGATAGAACTCTGTGCTCTGGTTGAGCTGGAGCACATTTGTTTCCAATGCGTTTTGGAAATTCATAAGAACTTTAGCTGTAACTTTGGCCAAGCTTCCTGCCACATGTCTCATTAGACAGGAATCCAAGGTTTTTCACTTTCTCCAGTTATTCCCTAAATATCTGACACTGTTCAGTAGCAATAGCCTACTGTCATTTATTTCTGCTATTTCTCATTTCATAATAACCTGAGTTTCCAATGAACAACGATAAACAACCACAGGGGAAACTGGTTTCTATTTACTTGTAGCCTTTTACTCTTCCTATTATTATTATTTTTTAAAGTAGGGAAACACAAAGATGAATGCAGATTTTTTCCCCCAACAAGGAAGCAAGCTACCAAAGAAATAACATGATTTTCAGATTCATTACATATTCATTATGACGAAGTATAGTTAACAACTAAAGTATAGACTTTTAATCATAGACTTATGGGAAGGCTGTATTTTATTTTAGTTCTTATGTAGAATCAAAACATTTTTGTTTAGTATATACATCTCTTATTACTACAGTAATATGATGTGTTGATGATAACTTTGATGGTGATGGTGAATTATTAAAATATCAAGGATAATTTTCTGTAATACTCTCAATGAAGAACTCAATAGTAAGACTAACAAATGTTACTTAAAAGTTGCATGATTTGTGAGCTCCTTATGTTTTTTAATTGGAGTAATTGGAAAAGGTATTACTAGATTGCTGACTCTTTGTCACCATAGAATAACATGGCTGTCCTCCTATCATGTCTTCAATAAACCACAACAGACTATCTATGAAGCTTCATAAATTGACCTTTGGATAGGCAGGAAGGGAGGCCAAGCAAAAAAAAAAAAATCCCACCTCCAATTTATTTGTTTAATCTTTTTCTCCAAGTTTGATTTGTATTGGCTTGTATTTTTAAAAAATATAATCTTTATTCCATTCCTTTTCCTCCTCCTTCTCACAGATTATTAGTCAAGTTAAATTTCATGTAAGCATTGATGTATAATTTTCAGCAATTTTGTAAGTTTCACCAAAAAGTATATTGGTGATTTCATACTCTAAACCATGGATGTCAAACTCATAGCATCACATTGCCATCACGTGATTTTTTGTGTCATTTTTCCAATTTGTGGAGCTGGGCCTTCATATGATGCATCCGGCCATGGGCCACCAGTTAACAGTTAAAATAATTGAGAATAACACTGAAATCCAACCCAATCCTACAAATATAATATTCTAAAATAGGGCTGTCAAACTTCCAGTCCATGGTCTGGATCATCATATGCTGGCCATGCCCATGCCTGGTTTAGTGAAGGGGAGAAGTCCTGATACATCATGTGATGCTGCTATGACAACATGAGTTTGACACCCCTGTTCTGAAGATTTTTATTGTAAGAACTGCTCTTAAAGGTCCTGTTTCTTTAGGGAAACAGTTAATTCTATATGTTGATTCATTTCTTTGGCAGTTATTGTATTCACAATAGATTAAAAGATCTAGACTTATAGTCACTCCTTGGACAAGATTTCAACAAAGTATAAACAGTTTTTCAGCTTTCTGGTATTAATCATATACCTGGTGATCTAGTAGTTGTTTGAATGGATTGATTTTTTTTTTACTTATTTCAGCTTTCCCAGAATTCCTTCTGCCCAGGTGTTTGTTGACAAAAACACATCAACAAAAGAAATAATTCAGTTGCTTGTTTCAGTAAACTTTATACCAATTTCTGCTATGAATGTTTAGAATCTTCAGAAGAAGCATTTGTTGTTCAGCTTTTATCCATAATATCAATATTTTTTTTATTTTTTTGCCATCCAGATTTCTTGGATTGATCAGCTGCCATATAAATTAGACCTATTAATCAATCAATGTGAAATAGATATTGTGAAATAATATACTATGAGAATTTATGTGTTAACAAAAACATGGAGCAGCTAGCGCAGGATTACCTAATGTATTTTAAACCCAGCCTGGGCTAACAAAATCAGAAAAAAGAAGTAAGCAATGCTGAGGCAAAACTACATTGTTTCATTTACCTTTAAATTTACTACATTTAATTTAGAGATATAGTGTTTGAGTTGGCAGCTTCATAAGTACTTGAAACAAAACAAGGAACAAGAATTAAATATAGATAACATTATTACTCCCCAAACACTTCATAATTATCTCTTTATGTTCTATTAAAAATTACAGCTTGGTGTCAGCTTGTAGAAGGATTATGGAAGAGGACTGAAGGCTCTTTTGAAACTCCTGTTGCCTAATGCCCTTAGGCTACATGTCCTGGATTTCTTGAGTTATGATAAAACCTTATCAAATGTGCTGTTTGCTAAGTGATATTCTTAAAAACTTAATGACTTAAAGACATGTAATGTAATATTCACTTAAATGCAATTTATATTTACTTGACATTTTTCTCCCATTATGTGCAACTAGGATTCTGGAACTTCTGAAACATAATAAGATGCAGAGTTTAAAAACATTGTATTCTATTTTGTAACACCGATAAATAAACCAATTTAATGTCTGGTGTGAAACTATCTTGTGCAGGGAAGTGTGAAGTGTGAAGCATGAGGTGTTTGTTGCTTTTTCTGACAATCCTAAGAGAGAAAGCTGTTATTTTTAGAAGGCACAATTTTCACAGCCTCCCTCAAATAGTCTGCTACAAATCCAGACAGATGTTTATTTTAAGCCACATAGAAGATAACAATGCAATGCTATCAAAAGTGTCACCAGGCACTAGGTTTTTAATTGATTGGTTGATTGAGTAATTGATTGTCTGATAATAGCATTAAACAAAGGTATAAGGCACAACTTACTCTAATAGTATTTTAATAACAAGAACTATAATAGAATGAGACACAAGTCTATTTTGCATGCTCTTAGCCAGAGTGTAGCACATATTTCAACTGGCGTCAGACATGTTACTTATTTATTTATTTATTTATTTGATTAAAAGAAAAAAGTATAGAGTGATCCATAACAGTTGAATATCTACAAATAAAAATTCTACCTTAAACAAACAAACCTAAAATGTAAAAATAACAGGCAAATGAATTATTACACCTGATAGCAATGAAAATGTTAAACTATGATTGATAAAAACAGGCAGTAAAACAAACAATATCATTTTACTTTTGATTTTTGGGTTTTTGGGTTGACTTCATTATCACAGCCACAATTAGTTGTTGCCGTGGGCTGATTTATTATATTTCTTTATTGTGGAGAGCATAAATCCTCAACTTCTATGTGTATTATCCAGAGACTTCCCAGAGCAATAGAGGTAGTCCTTGACTTATAATAGTTCATTTGGTGACTGTTTGAAATTACAATGCCACTGAAAAAAGTGACTTATGACCTTAATGGCCCCTTTGCTATTTGTTTTTTTAGCTTTTTCTTGGTGTAAAGGTGATCTTCATTTCCAGAATATCCATTTTGGGACAATTGGAAATCCTTATTGTACAAAACAATTAGAATTTCCTTTTTAAAGGGAAAAACATTTGATCTTTAACTATAAATCAACCAAATCTTAATTGTGTGCCCAATTGTCTAATTATTACATATAGTTAATTGTACTCTATTACTATAAGGAAGCTACAGTTCAAACAACATAGTCTCCAAAGTCTTGTATCTACCAAAGGCCATTGATTATCCCTGCTCCCACAAAGAGCAAATTTTTTTTTAAAATGTACAACTTTTTTCTTCCAATTAGTTGTTTCATAACTAATTAGACAAATTATAAATATATAATTTAGATAATTATATATATATTTCTTGCCTACATTCTTGTTCATTTCTTTCGTTATCAAATTATAAGGTTGCTCCACTGCATATTGACCTGGGCCTCATATAATACTAAAACCAATACAACATCATAAGAACTAGGAACAACAATATCCAGAAATGCATACAACCTACCAGACATAAGAAGCATACATCCACCCTAGTTCTAGGCCTGGGGGAAAAAAGACAAATGTCAAAGCCAATTTAATGAAGGACAATGTGGAGACCACACAAATATTTGGAGGGATGCTATTTCTTGGACTCCATAAGTGTTTGTTTAATGGGATTTGATTGTATGGGACATGCATAAAATATTTGAGACAATTCCAGAATACTGAGGGACTTTATGTTATTTATTATTTATTATTATTATATTATTTCTTCATAACATCAGGCCCAACAAAGAATGAGTCCTATTCAATAGGTTTATCTAAAGATGGCTATCTAAAGATATGACAAAGCAGAAAAATAAGTGCATATTAGCATATGAAAAATAAGTGCATATTAGCAAAAAAATAAGTGCATATTAGCATATACCACCATAACAGAATCCTTATTGCACAAATTCAGAATTTCCAGAGCTCATTTGTAATAAACTTTTGTCCCATCTAATGCCTTCTGTCTCTCTTGAAAGGCAATTCTAATTATAGCTAATGAGTGTGCTTACATGTCTGGAATGACAGTAACTGTAAGCCAGCAGACTGGTTTATAGTTATTGGTATCTCCTGTGAATTCAGCCAACTTCAATTCTAGTAGCTAAAAGAAATCTCAGAGACTCTTAAAGAAGCATCATGGCTCTCCAGATTAGACACTGTATCTGTATAGCCTTCCTATAATCTCTTGCTGCTACTGAATGGAAGATACTTATCATCTAGGTACAAAAACAGTTCTGATATTAACAATGTCAGTAATGTCTAGTTCTTATCATGAATTAAAAAAAGATTAGTCTAGCATTAGTTGCTAGCCTATTTAAAAATTTAACAGTAAAAATTGATTGTATATTTATGGTAGGTAAATTTCATTATTTTAATGTCATGTTCTGAAGACTGCACATAGTAGTCAACTTCCAGATTTTATATTTTTACTGTAGAAGAAAAACAATTTGGGAAAAGTACTTGCAACAAATTATTGTTCAGTATGAAGACTAATTATTTTCTCTATATCTTTTTACTGATTTCAGAAAATAGTTTCTAAAGGCCTACAGCAGGAGTCCCCAAACTTGACAACTTTAAGACTTGTGGATTTCAACTCCCAGAATTCTCCAGCCAGCTCAACCCTTTTTCTTAGGAATCTGTTCCAGCATTCTATTAACAATGCCCACTAGTGCAGCTTATAAATTTCCTAATCTAATAGCAGGGCATAGAAAAGACCATTTCTCAAAGCCAGTTTAAATAAAAAGATGTAATTTAAGACACACAGCAATCAACACAGCAATCATAGGGCTGGACAAAACATTCCAAGCATCAAGCTTAGAATAGTTTTGAATGTTCTGGGCTCAGTGCAAAACATACATGCACATTATTTTTGCTTCAAGCTCAATATAAAACAGACTGTTTTCTTCTGCTGGAATAATATGTTATCTACTTCAAACAACACTATTTCAAGTTAGCCATGTTTTTTATTTATTTATCACATTCATATATCTTCCCATCTCACATGAAAGTGATTCTGGGTAGTGTCCATATTTAACTATAAAATAATACATAAATTAAAAAACAGCCACAATTTTTAAAAAATAACTATTAAAATATAGAAATCAGGAGAAGATGGTATTGACCACAGTAAGGGAGCCAGCCATCACAAAATCTTCCCAGTACCTTGGGACCCTAGCAGTGGTGGGATTCAAATTTTTTTTACTACTGGTTCTGTGGGAGTGGCTTGGTGGACGTGGCAGGGGAAGGATACTGTAAAATCTTCAGTTAGAGGTGGTATTTGCTGGTTCTCCAAACTATTCAAAATTTCTGCCACTGGTTCTCCAGAACTGGTCAGAACCTGCTGAATACCACCTCTGACCCCCAGGCCTAATAGCATAGACTGGTCTTTAGGGACTTGAGGAGTGTTGAGAAGGATGGAGCTCATCATACTTCCGGAGGAGGAGAAAGGAAGATTCCACAAGATGGTCACCATGGAATAAAAGGCTGCACTTCTGGAACTTGCCAAATTTAATTCTCTGGCAGATAGAGTGTTTTGTATATAGAACATAGAGAACACGCCTCCTCTGCAAGACCTAATGTGACAAGCAGATGTAATCAGGGAGAGGTGGTTCTTCAGATAACCTGTGTCCATGAATGCAATTTGATATTATTTTTTTGTTTGCAATTTTGTTTATTTTAATTTTTAAAACAAGTTGTTTTAATTAACCATCATCATATTAGGCATGATCCTATCTCTGCTGCTCTTGGTTTAAATTGAATAGTGGGACAAAGCAGTGGTATTATTTCAATTAAATCAGTAACATTTTTTATCCTTATCCCCAACATGGTCTATTTATTTGCCCAACTAGAGCTTCATTTACTGTTGTGGAGAAAATGGTTGGAAGGATAACAAAGGTGATCTTTCTGAATCTAAAAGCTTGTGATGAAACTAAACAAAAAGAACCTGGATATAGACTATAGTATTGAAGAAGGGTAGAAGATACGAACTATAATATCTTGATTCTCTGCAAATCAGGAGTTATCAAGGTTCTCTTTTCATGGCCTCCACCTAGCACATATAGTCTGCAGCCTCCACAAGTGAAGGATTGGAAAAATCTAGTTTACCAAATTTTGATCTGAGGAAAAAAAAATGTTCCTGCAACTTTTTAAAGAATTGTTATGAAAAGGGAGATAATGATTTGCCACTTACCTGCT
Source organism: Laticauda laticaudata (assembly GCA_004320025.1). NCBI lineage: Eukaryota > Metazoa > Chordata > Lepidosauria > Squamata > Elapidae > Laticauda > Laticauda laticaudata. The sequence goes on from BHFT01039956.1 coordinate 16,436, forward strand.
TCTGCTATGTGCCTTTGTCCTAAGTCTCCAGAAGAACATGTGATGGAATTGCCAAGCAGTGATTTCAAGATTATCCTAATAAGCATCACTTGGACAATTAGTGATAGCTAATCAAGGAGAAACATATATTTTTTTATTTCTTTTGAAAGAGAGAGAAAGAAGGAGGGAGGAGAATTTTTATCAAACAAAAATGTTATTAACATCCATTGTTTGCTTACATTGCTTTATAAAGCCTAATTATTTTTGGATTTTATTCTCTTATACTCTAATAGTGAATCATTTTGGGTTTTGATCCACACTGAAATACAGCCAACTTGCAACATTCCAACATAACATACCAGATGAAACTGTTTTATTTCTAAACACCATAAAAATGTAATTTCCATTCAATTCCATTTTAATACATAATCTTCTTTAAATTAAAGTGGACATGGAACAATTTAAGCCCCCCCTCTGCCCCACCAAAGAAAATTAAAGCAGACAAAACAAAGAAAGGGAAAAAAGATTATATCTTTTATATTAGCTGGAAAAAAAAATCCAGCTAAGATTTCAGTTTCACTGTGTACTGTGGATTAACAACACCCAATTTATTTCAAAAAGAAGCAATTTTATGGGTTTAGGAAATTCAAGATTATTCCATAAACCTAACTCATCCCAACAGCTGTAGAGCCCCAAACAATTTAAAATTATATGTCTTCCAGGAGATACCCAAACTGTCCTATGCATTCCCACATGGCTGGCAATTGCACTGACTTTAAATGGATTATTTTTAAGAGCTGAACAATTCATTTATCAATCTGAATTGTCCCAATCCTTGTTAATAAGAATTCCCATGATGCAATGCCTTTCGTCTCTATGTGCATATATACAGTAATGCTTAGACCATACTTTGAAGAAATGCCACATGAACCAGAAGTGTGAAGCTTGGTGGAAATTTTGCTTGCAGCAAAGTAAGGAGAATAATTTGTGTGAATAATTAAGAGCAAACTACATTTTTTAATGTTTTTTCTTAATAGTTTAATAGGTGTTCTATGTTGAACAAACACATTTTTGAAGTCAATGGAGTTTACCCTAGATAACTATGAGATTCTCTCCAACAAAGTGTGCACGGGATTGAACCTATGACCCATAAGCTTAAATGTCAGTTTCTATCAATAGTTAATTTTGGATAACTGGTTTCATGATTCATGGTTTTAAACTAAAATGTTAGTTGTTTTCATTGTAAGTAATTAAAAAAGCAGGGCCAACATATTCTGAGATTGAGAGTCTGAGTGGCATTCAAAGCATCATGGTGTCAGTGTGAACTTTAAACTGGTGTCAGTCAAAAGATTACTGCAAAATGGTAATTACTGCAAAACACTTTTATATAAATACTAAATTAGCAACCAACTTTTGCACATTTAGAATTAAAATATATACTTTCCTTTGTGTCTGGTCCCTGATTGTCTTCCATCTACATCTGCTTTGTGGTTGTTCTAAGGAGTGAAAGAAAAACAGATGGTGAATTTTCCAGCTGGTATAGAATCATAGATGTCCTGCTTGACTTCTTGTGCAACTAGTATTTTAACAGCAGGGAATACTCTCTTTAAAATGTTTACAATAATTTATCCAACTTCAAGCACTTTAACATATCCCATTTCCACATTTTTTGCTTTGTACTCTTCAGACCAGCAGTATATTTTGTAATTGCTTTCTCATTTCATCAGTTTTCCAAGGATCTTAAAATATTACTCTTGTTCCAAAAGGCTGCACAGAAATCTTCTGAAGGTCAGCCACTGACCCAGACAGTCTTCTAGCATGCATATTTTTAAAGCCAGAAATTACCATCAGGAGCAACAATATCAGAAAAGGAATAATGGCAGCCATGTACTTTTTGGCAACAATATTTTAGGTTTGTGGCAGTAAAAATTAGATAAACATAAGAATGTTGCATTCTCAGGAAAAAAGCAAAAATGTCATCACTCCCTTACACATCTATTTATAATAGTAATTATTACTATAATAGTAATAGTGATCCAGGATTTTCTGGTTTAATAGGGCTGAAAATACACAAATAATTTTAAGAAACCAATTGTTTACTGTCATTAAACAACTTAAGAATGTACAGTAGTTCTCTAGTTATTGGGACAGTTCTTTCATTGTTATTAAGAAAATACAGAGAAAAGCACTGGATTGAGCAAACATTTCTTGTTTAAAAATTGTCACCGTTGAAATATTATTTCTTGTTGTTCTAGACTTGTTAAAATATGCAATTCATTCCACAGCCTTCAGTAGAAAATATGCCTTTGGGTTGAAACTACAAATGTCACCTTCTCTAATCATTATATGAAGAATAAAACTTTTGAGATTACAATGGGTCCACAGATGGAGCAATAATATCTTGTTTGGATCTTTATTCTATAATTAGCGAGGTCTCTCTGTTTTTCTATAATAGTATCCAAAGTTGGACCACACTACTTTTCCACTGATGTTGCACGCATGAGTGTTGTTCATAGTGTCTTTTTGCAAAAAGAACATTTTCCCACCATTTTTATTTACTGCAGAGGGTTTGTTTTTATTTTATTTTTCAAATTTTAAAAAAGTTAAATAAAAGAATGACATCTATCACCACAGCCCAGATCTTAACATGTATTTTCATTTAAAATGTAGACTATTTTATTGCCTGATTTTGGTAGTTTGCTGCCTTTTTCAACCAGTCTTGATTTTTTGACCCCAGAAAAGGAATTGGGAGACCACATGCAGGTGTGGATTGTCTATGTTTATCAAAGACTTCACATGCATATTATCCAAAAGTTTGAGAAAACTTTCCTAACAGACTTGAAAAGATTCAAATTGAGTGATATGAATAAATCACTGCATTTGTCAGTGATAAAGCAGGTAATGCTTGTCTTTTAAAGCATCACCTTTCTTGGACTGATAGGAATGAGAAGAAGCAGAGTAAGTCAACTCGTATCACATACAAGCACCAGCCACTTAATTATTTAAGAATTCCTAAACTGCTGATATTTGTAGTGGGGATATGACTGTAAGTTCCAATCCAGAGAGCCTGATTAATAAAAACAGATGATTAAATAATGAAATACAAGCTATACAACTGTCAGAGTGTGTTACCTTAAGGATTATGTCCAGTATCAAGAGAGTTCTGATGAAATATTGAATGAATGAAGAGACTTCCTGTTTCAGTGCACTAAGGTTACATTTAAATCCCCTCACTGCGTTGAAGCCTTAGGCAATGCAACAAGCTTCTATGGTGCTTCTGTGGCTTGAAAACAGAAAGTCAGAGTCTTTTGTCTTCTTCTTTGGGAACAGAAAAGACAAGAAGGTCTCTTTCTTCCCTGCTGGTTTCTTCTACAGGCTTTTTTTTTTTTTTTTTTTT
>BHFT01039959.1:0-36320 GCA_004320025.1 Laticauda laticaudata
TTCTCAAAAAAATATATTTTATTTGTATTTGTATGTTTTGTGAAAACTTAAATAAAACTTTAATTAAAAAAAATAGGTGATTAACATTTCAGACAGTATTATCACATAATGCAAATTATTAAATAAAATTTTAAAAATCAGGTTTCAGAAAGTTATAAAGATACCAAGCAGGATCTTTAGCTTCACTAATTTTCTTTTCAAGATTTCTTTTCCTTCAGTTACCTTGAGTTGAAAGATATTGTTCTTTCATGAAATTAAATCTAAATGGATAAGTGGTCTCATAGGACAAGTATTGTTGGAACAGTGTTGGAGAAACAGATTATTTTGAAGTTATGCTTGTGATGAGAATGCAATAGTTTTGTTTTAACAACTGCTTCTATAGCTACTGCTTCTGCTTAAGGTCCATCCTATTCAGCTTTCATTTCTCCTGTCTTCTGTTACCCAAAAGTTTCAAAGTTCATGAAAATCAGTGGAACATGCCATGCTTCCATCAAGAATGAATGAAACAGTCCATTCAATCACTTGTTTCACTTCTTCAAAATACTGAATTTTACATCAAGACAACAGTGTTGGCAAGTGGTCACTGCCTTATGTGTAACTGTTTTAGTGAATGAAATCAATATAATAAGAGAGTCCCAGAAACAGAAATAATTTAATGTAGAGTTTAAGTTGCTGGCTTAGGAAGGAAACCATGAATTCTAGTTCTCCCTCAGTCATAAAATCTGGTTGAGTAACTTTGGGACAATCACTAACTTTCAGTCCAACTCCTCTCACAGGTTGTTCTTGGGGAAATCAGAGATGAAAGCATTACATGCGTTCACAGCCTTGAACTGATCTCTCTCTGTCTCATGCATCTCTCTCTGCATGTATGTGTGTGAGAGAGGGAGAACGGAGAGAGGGAGAGAGAAGGAGAGAGAGAAAGAGAGATTTTCCTATGTTAGCTCCATCAGTTCAATCCAGTTTAAGGCTAAAACATATTCTGAGGATTTGTTTAAAATCTTAAGATTTTTATTTAAGATTTGGGAATTAGAAGGTTAGAGAAAAACAGTTTTCCTCTGCAAATAAGGGTGAAGAATTTCAAACTGAAATAATTTCCAGTGAAAGAAAAAATTGGCTATCATTGCTTCAGTCATCTTATCCCACTATTTTCTTCTTTTACTAATAAAAACTGACAATATAGTTTATGTCTGATAAATTGAGCAGAAAAACATTTGAGTTGAGAATACTGTCCCACTTCTTGTGACATCCCCAGAGATGACAGGGTCTGAAGCTCAGCAAGATTTGAAAAAGAATCATAGTGATTAATCGTAAATCATACTACTTTGGAGGCAGCCCTGAGCAATCCCTTTGGGGGCTCCCTGCCTGTGAAGACAATTTGTACCACACTGATATTGATTTTACCATTATCTCTTTGGAGGTCAAAAGCTGTACAAAATAAAAAAAAATATGGCTGGAGAAATTGTGGGAATGAAGACCTGTTGGCAGAAGGATTGATTTATTTATTTTATCCAAATTTGGATGATTTTCAGAATTTTGGGTATCAGAATTAGATTAAGCAAGCCAATATTTTCCAAGTATTGATGATTCTTTGTATCTTTTAGAGCAATGTATTCATGACTGAAGAATTTGAATTAGGACATTACTATTTGTGATGAGAAGGAAAAGTAGGTCCTTCAAAAGTGAGTTATACTTGCTATTGTAACATTTGGGAATGCAACTTTAAAGTTCTTATTGACATTTCTTGTTTTTTCCCCTGAAGTATTTATTGTATTATAAGTGGTGAATAATATATTGTTGGTTTTTCTACAGATTCATACAGCTTTTGATTTAGTCAGTGATAGGAGCAGCCATGCTGCAATAAGTTTTCTTTCTGTTTTAAGGACTTATTCCATTTTGTACAATTAAAGTGAATTCTCCAAAGTTCTGAAATCACCAGAGCTCAAATTTTTATTGTATTATTGAAGAATATTGACTTCATGGTTGACTTCTCCTGAGTTCTCAGTCAAGCCAGGACTATAGTGGGAATGGGCATTATTAGTAAGCCATTTTTTACTCTTCTCCAGAAAAAGTAACATCCCAATAGATTAATCAAGAAAACTCTACAGACAGTTTAAGGAACTATCAACAGTAACTTGGGAAGACAATCTGGAGATCATCAATTATTGTTATGCAAAATTATTTGATTTGGAAACAGAAAACTTTTCAAGACATTCCCGGCTTAGATTATGCCAGACAGTTCTCAAAAGAAGTATCTGGAATCTTCTGAATCCTCCTCTCTCTAAAACAATGTTTCTGAAAAAAGCTGGTCAAAAGCTTCTCTGATGGAAAATAAAATCTTCTGTGGTTTCTTCAGATGGATACTTTTCCAGAATTTTTCCAATATCCCTACAGGACCCAAGGAAATGTGAATAGAGGAGAAGTGCACAAGGATGATACAAAAGAAAAGATGCATTTATCTTTTCATTGTAGATAACTGAAGTAAAAGGAGAAGGTGGCAGACAAAAGCAAACCGCTATCCTAAGATGTTATGCAAAATTTTAATTACTAAAGTACCTGGTTTCCTAGAACAATATCTGCATATGTAATCTACTCTTCAACAAGCAAGATCCAATTTGTATTTGTGATTCAGTTAGATTTGAACACTTAAATCCACTGAATCGCTCAGCAGAAGCAGAGTCAGGGCCAGGGGATGGGATGGTGGCTCTGTCCCTCTTGCCAGGGCTGGCAGAAGATGGCACAGACTTCCTCTTCTTCCTCATGGTTGTTGGCTGGCTGGCTGGCTGGAGCTGTGTCTGGCAGCAGGTCTTTCCTTTGAATGGTGACCTGCTTGTGAGCTGCTTCCCTTTATATCTGTGGGGCTGACGCAATGCATCCTCCCCGCATGCGCAGTGAACACTTTGCATCCTCTAGGCATCCGCTAGGCATCTGCTAGTCTTCCGCTCTGCATCCACTTCATCCGCTCGGCANACATACGTTTTGCATCCGTCGGCCTATGTGACAGGCCCTTAACATTCTAAGCAGTTCAGAGAACCAGTTGTTAGAAGAAATTACTGGCCTAATCCTGTAAGGAAGGCAGAAAGGAAACATTCTGGTGTTGCTTCCAGAAACTGCCTCTCTGTTAACCATTATTACATTCTTGGCAGGACTAGATTTCCTGCCTCAGTAACTTTTCTGGAGTTTTTTTTCCTCCTTTGCTAGTACTTTGCTTGTGTGGAGTGAGCATTCAAAGTTACAAGAATACTGAAAAAAGTTACTTATGACCATTTTTCACATGACTGTTGCAGCGTCCCACAGTCATGAGAGGTCAGGCGACGACATTTGTGCCTTGATGTGAGTGATATAGAGTTGGCCACACCCAGCCAATAACATGACCACCAAGCCATGTTCACCCAGTCACATGATCACCAAGCCATGCCCACCAACTAAGCCATGCCCACACAACCGGTTGTTAAAATATTGAATCCCACCTCTGGATATATTCCTTTATTACTAGCCTCTGTGTACTTAGTAGGATACACTGAACTCCTCTGAGACAACTTTGAAGAATAATAACTGATTAGCTGTGGTAGCACATTGGTTAGAATGCAGTAAAGCACAATGAAGTGGTATATGTCTAAGTGCTATTGCTATTAGTTATTTTGAAGTGCTTTCCTGCCTGTGATAACTGGGCTTCGTAGAATTTCATGAGGGTTGCCATAGTTGTTTAGTAAGTTTGGTTCAGGAAAGGACTCCAGTAGAATAACAGAGTTAGAAGGGACCTTGGAGGTCAATCTAGTTCAACCCCCTGCTGGAGCAGGAGAGGTAAAAATATTAGCCTCTACTTAGGATCCAACTCACAGCCTCCTGATTGTGAGGTGAGAGCTCCTCCTCTAGGCCACCAGAGCCACTTCTGACATCCACATTCTGACAGTGGCAGACCATATTTGTGGCATGTTTGTAGCTTGATGAAAAATAGTCTGTGTTAGTTATCAGAGGCAATAGAAACAGGCCAGCAAACCTAAGTACAATGTCACATGAGTTTCCCAGGGGGAAAATGGTATTCATAACTTTTCAGTGATTTCCTACTTTGAAGTAACCTGATAAGCTGTTTCATCAGGTGATTCAACTAAAACTTTATTAAGTAGGAGCTTTCCTTTCAATTTACAAAGGGTATGATTTTGTGCCTTCAAGCCTATTCAAAACCTTTGTTCAATGGAGGATTCCATTAATATCAAAATACCTTTAAATCAAACTTTTGAAGCTTTGCACAAATCTAACATTTGTTTAATTAAAAAACCAAGGCTTCATTCACTGCTGGTATTAATTTTTACAGTCTCCTAGAAATTATTCTCTTCTTCTATACTGCAGCTGCCTTTTTTCACTGCTAAATGTTACAGGTACATTATTTGTTTTTAAATGAAAAAAGAGCAAAATGATACCCTCCCATCTATCATGGATTAAGGCCTTGTCATGAGGTACCTCAACAACCATTGAACTATCCATGTGGCACACAACTCTGAATGTTAAAAGAATGTTGAATTCATATGAACCATCAAACATTTTAGGCTGTATTACAGGAAGTCCATGAAAAGAATCTTAAATCAAATTCCTCTTGCTTATGAATATTTAAGCATCTGAAATAACAGTCTTAAGTGCAGATAGTTACCTTTTTTTATTTCCATATCAGTTCTGTTTTCTGGAACTTATTTATCACAATTATTATCAGACATTTACTACAACTCAAGACCATATTCTAAAGAATACAAATAATATGTATCAAAAGTAACCTAATCTCATATATATTTATATTATTGTCACCAACATCATTCTTATATAATTTTTTTAAAAATAGTATTTTAGTGAAAATATTGAAAATATTTTACTGTTATTGATGTGTCATTTTTATCCTCCTTCAAAAGGATATGCAGCAACCATGGCCAAGATTGGTTTCCGAAACAAGCAACCTACACTGCAAAAATCATATGGACTACTCTACTTGACCACGGTAAAGCAATAGACACAATTTACCTAGACTTCTGCAAAGCCTTTGATTCAGTTGTACATCAAACTATTGTTAAAACTAAACACTTGCGGCATTACGAATCCCTTCATAAGTGGATTACTGTGTTCCTGTCAAACAGGCAACAAGTAGTAAAAATAGGGAGTGCTACATCAAACCCTACTCCAGTTAATAGTGGTGTCTCCCAAGGCAGCATTTTAGGACCCACACTCTTCATACACTATATAAATGACCTTTGAAATCATCTTATAAGCAACTGTGTCCTCTTTGAAGATGATGTAAAACTATTCAACAGCACTGACAATGCTACTGTCTTACAAAGCAACCTTGATTATGTGTCTGAATGATCAAATAATTGGTAACTCCAAATCTCGACCAACAAATGCTCTGTCCTACACATTGGTAAAAAAAATCAGTACACCAAATACAAACTAGGTAAATTACAAACTAGGTGGACTATGCCTCATTGATGATCGCTCAATCTGTTCCAAGGACTTTGCGGTACTCATATCAAATGACAAGCGAGTTGCAGAACCTCACTGTAACAGCATTGCCAAACTAGTCATTAAGTTGTAAACTCTAACCTACAAAGCTTCTCCTCTGGAAATATATTAAATTGCTAACAGCAGAATCCAAATCATTTTTGCTAGGACCAATACTGAATACCGAGCTCATCAGTCGGGATATCTTACTGTATAGATTGGACTATCAACAAATTGAGCCGATGTCCAGACAGGTATTTCATAAGAAGAGTTATACTCCTCTGCTTGCCACGAATAACCTGTTTCACCCAGGCTTGAAATTTTGGCTTGGACAACCCTTGAACTACATCGCTTGTGGTTGGACTTAAGCTTATTACACAGAATATATCTTCTACATGTACCTAGCCAGCAATGACTACTTCAACTGCACAAGTAAAGAGCATATAATAGATACAAACTCAACAATAAACTGTTCCAACTTGATTGCAAACAAGTACAATTCAGCAAAACCCAAGAAGTTTGGTCAATGGTTTTCCTGGGGGAAATTTCCAATTCTTACGCTGAAGCTATTGTACATCTTCTACCCCACTCCTTTAATCTCAAAGTATCCACTATTGACCTCCACCCATCCTAAGAAGTCTTTAAAGGGGTGTCATAATAGGTGCACATTTCCCTAGCCGCCTACCATCCACTTGCCTATTGTCCCCAGATTTATTTGTACCATTTCCTGTATTTCTTTACATCAATGTTCTATACTCTTATACCTATTATTTCTATAACGATTGACAAATCAAATCAATCAATAAATTAAAAAAACTTGAAAGATATCTGAGCAAAGCTACAAAGCAGGAACTATGGAGATCAGGTATACTATGGAGATCTTGTGTGACTATGGAGATATAGCCTCCATAGCCTTTAGATAATTAAAGGGATTAATCCAGTGGCCTTTACAGCTGTGAATCATTCAGCTATTTTTTTTTTTTAAAAGCTATGTTAGAGAAGCAAATGAGAGGCTTTTTTAACAAAAAAAGCTCATAAGCTTCTGGGGTGGAAAAATTTAGTTCAACTGAGAGACTACATTTTCAAGGAGAGTCTTATAGGAAAGAACAAGGAAAGATATGGAAGAAATGCTCTGAGGAAGACAAATCCTGATTACTTATCCTTCATTCAGTCTAAGTCTGAGATATGAAATCTGTTTTGAAATTTGCAGGCCAAAAGCTTTCCCAAAAAAACCAACTTCCTATTTTTGTTTTTTCCTGTTTACTTGAGATAACAGGAAAAGAAATATTATTTTGTATAGCAAAATTTATTTCAAGTGTTACCACAATTTTAAAGAATATTCTTTTTATTCGAGCAACATGATTCCTAGGTTGCCAATTTACATACAACAAATGACTGATTACACATTTCATCTTTCAAGTTCAAACTTCACATCGCTATACCACATACCTTCTACTATATTTCTAATTGTTATATTTTTCAATACTTTCCTCCATTTGAATCACAAACTGAACTCTTGCATATCTTCCTAATTATTTCTATACTTTTATCTGTCGATGTGCAATCTTCCGCTCATCGCAATACTTCCTATTATTTATATTCCACAAATGTCTAAATTCATCAGAGCATTTAAAAAATCCCCCCCACATGCTTACCTAATTTGAGGATCGCTTACATATTCTTATTACCTTCCCTAAACCTAAATAAACAATTTACTTTTACATATTTATGTAATTATATATATCTCCCTTAACTGCATAACATATATACATTTTAGGTTTAATGTACTGCCATGGTACTTTTCCTCTTCAATTTCTTGAAAAATTGCACTATAAATTTAATAAGCAAGATCTAATCCATCTCAATTAATCCTAAACACTGATATTAATCTCATTACAACAATCCTCATAATCCATTTCAGTTGTCATTCTCTGCTATTCATTAAACATATTTAACTAAACTTATTATATATTCTCTTTTTTCACATTTACCCCATTCTATCTTTGTGTATGTTTAAAAGAAAAAAAGAGCATTCTCCAATAGTAAAAGAAATATCAATTCCATTCTTTTTTAATAATCTATAATCCCAATTTTCTAAGTAGTTTTAACTTCTAATATATTACTATTCCCCTCATCGACTGCAGATTCCCCTTTTCATTATTCTTGATTAACCTTATCTCTGTCTTTTTAAATTATCTTTTTTTAATATTGTACGATTTCCTATTTCTTTGTTCCTGATCCGTGTTTTTATCACTTCTTTTCCTTGCATTTCCCCCTTTTTTTATGTCCGGAAAAAACGAGGTACTAGAGCAGGTCTCCAACAGCAATAGTCTTTATTTAAGTCAGTGATGTAGAATAGGAACATCTGCCAAGCGCGCGCATCTTTTTGATACCTTTTCCCGGCCGCTTGCAGCCAATGACAGATTGTTTGATTTTGCCGCCTTCCGCCGGCTGCATGGAGTTGGATTCAAAGAACAATCCCTTATCGTATCTCATTAGCCAATGGCGAATGCATTATTTGAAGCGGTATTTGCATACAGACCACCTCCCCTCTTGGTTTGGTCTAATCGTGCGTGAGTCTCGCAAGTAGCGGCGTTCTTCGACCGATGGACACCTCGCGGTTCATTTGTGTGATGCGTGTCTTCGACTCCTGTCTCGGGGTGTGCTGTTTTCCTCTGGTACGCTTCTCTCTGGACACCGCTTGGAAGGGTGAGGCCATGCATCCATGCCGGCCGCCTGAGTATGCTTGGCAGGCGGCTTCGCCGCTCCCTCCCCGTTTCCTCCAGGCAGGTGAAGCCTGCTTGGTGCTCTTCGGTGGATTCTTCAGCACTTTCTCAACAGTGAGTCTTCATGTTTGCTCTTTTTGATTCGTTTGTTTTTCCGCAATGCCTGTTCTTAACGGATCTTTATTTAGTTTTTCGTGTTTCCCCCCCTTTGTTTGAAATTCCTCGTTTTTGTTGTTGTTGTGTTGTGTTTCATCGTCTTGCTAAGTGCGGGACCGGACGGACGTCGCACGTGCCGCTTTCCATCCCCCTGTCCATCGGTCTACCTTAATCGGTTATACTTGGGCTGTTAGGTCTGGTTGTCCGGTACCCACAATGGGTCTCCCGTAAAATTTTGCAATATACCAGATCGCATTTTAAAACCTCCTAAATCGTGATAGAGGATCAGGGGGTTTTCTGGTGTGAAGTTGGTGTAGCCGATCTAGCTCGATCTGCAGTTTCCTCCCCATCAGTAGTTCAGATGGTGATTTGTTGGCTTGTTCATATTGCGTGTTATTGTGGCGGTGAGTAGACCTGTTGTATTTTGCTTTGGATGTCCCCATGTGCCATCTTTCTGGCCCTCCTTGGTAAACCTGACCAGTCTTTCGGCCTACGTTTGCCGCGGATCGAGCCGGCGCTGTGAGGGCATGTCTTATTACAGGGAGGCTAGTAGTTGTTCGTAGTAGGCTGTTAGTTGAGATCGTATCCGGAACGATAGTACGTCTGGCAGGCCGTGGGTTGCAAAAAGTTATGTCTAGTTCCCTTATTACATTTTCTGTTAGTCGGTGATGGCATATATTTTTACCTCTAGCCAATTTGAGTATGCGCTCCACGACAATCAATAACGCTGTTGTCTCCTTGTCGGGCTGCGAAGATCGATATGGCATCCCGCGACCTGGTCCCTTGGGATTTCCCGTCCTTTATAGTGCTGTGGAGGAGGCTGGTCTGGCTCTCTGCATCTTGTTGCACCGGACGGATGATCCCATATTCAATGTCCTATCAATGCACCGGGCCACCAGACATAGCTCTCGCATAGGCTTTTCATTTTAACAATCCCGGTGTGGTCCGCTCGATGAACACTGCTCAGAAACCTTGGTTGTAATTTGTTTGTGGATGAACTACCTGACTCACCCACAGTAGACATCCCTTCTCTATGATGTTCGGTTTGTCTGGTGCGGAAAGGTTTTAAAGTCTCGGTCTTTTTTTATTTCCGGCCCAGGCCTCACTACCCAGTTAATGTTCTGGCCGGCTCAATGGTTTGCCGTGCCTGCGATCATCGATTCGTACGCGTGAGGTATTGGTTAGATCGGGCAGGTCTCTATCTGTTAGGCCGGTATCGTTGGTGCGCGCTTCTTCTTCCGTTCCGCATGGGCAATGGTGTCTTGCTTAAGCGTCCGCCATGGAAATTTGTTTTCCTGACGGTTACTTAGGTGTGTATGAGTTAAGGCTGCTAGGACATCGACCACTAGTCTTCTCGGCGACATGGATGTTTTCGGTGTGGGCTTGTTTCCCGCCAAATTCCAAGTAAGCGTCTTGCGTTGTCTTTGACAATTTGAAAAGTACGCGCCGTACAGGTATTTCATTGAAAAACGTTTTAACCCAGCGACAATTGGCTAGTGGTCCTCTTGGTCCAGTGCTGCTTAGTTCGCTCATGCTTTGACAGAGTTTTTGAAGTCAGTATGCGACGGCGCCTCTCTTCCGTCCGGTAAGTTGTGGATCAGGGAGGTCTATGACTCCACAACGCGTGATGACGTCGCAGTGCACTCTCCCTAGTGGTAAGGTGCTACGATGAATTGGAATAAGCGGGTATTCAGAGTTCCGTTATGCCAATCTTTTATTTGTTAGAAGGCCTTTTCTTTCTTTGTGCCCCCGAAGTCCAAATGCTTTTTTGTTCGCAGTAACCGGTTGTACGGTTCTGCTAATTGCTGGCTCTTATTTAGGTAGGAATACCGTTGCTATAAAATTTCTTAGACCAAAGAATGCCTGTAGACTCGCTTTTGTTCTTTGGTTCCGTGGTGCTTTATTTATGCTTCGGTTTTCTTCTCGGTGGGTATATACCCTCTCCGCTACTATTAAAAGCCAGACAATTCGACGCTCCTTTATTAGCCAGCCGCAGCCTTTTCTTTTTTTACTTCAGTCCAGCTTCCCTGAATTGGTTGTACCTTTTTTAGAGTTTTGTTTAGTTGGTTTGGTTTTTTGCTGAGCTAGGACACTCGTCTTAAAGTACAGGTATAGCTCTCTGTAATGCCGTTTAGAGGCGTCCATGAGGCTCTTGGAAACACGCCTTGGTGCCACACGACTCCAAAATGAGTCTCATCATCTGAATGCCCCTTTGTGTTCACTATAGTCTGTGCCTCCGCTGTTTCGGCCTTTTCTTACATGGAGGTATTGGTCATGATTGCTGCCAGTCGTTTGCGCAAGAATCTTTCATCCCCCCATGGGAATGTACAAGTGTGGAATACTGGCACTCGGTATCGTACGCTCTGTCTGTGTGCTGCGTTCAGGGTCGCCCTTGTATCGACCACAGATTCGGACTATGACCCATCAGGCTTAAATAGCGTGTACTATGGCGTTCTCCATTGGCATCGTCTACAGCGACTCTAGCACCCCATGGACGCTAACTTAATTTATTGAGCTGTTCCTCGACTTTGCGGTTTAAAGCAACGGTCACTTGCCGGGCTTTTAGTCTTTAAGGGGCTCACTTGGGTCCTAGACTGCAAAGAGATGGGTTCTCCCCGTCGGGTACGTTGCCCAATGAGCCGTCGAAACCAGCTTCTGAGATTCCGGTTAGTCTTCCTCCCATCGGTTTGTGAACTCACTCGTCTATCACCGTGTTCATCCCGATGCCAAAGAGCGCGAAACCATTCGATGCCAGAGGCTCGCCTGCTCCGCTCGACTATCATGTCACCGCGGCTGTATCATCTGACCATGCATGATTTGTCCGATAGACATCTTTTGAATTGGCCCATGCAACACTATCGGCGATTGCGTTTCCCTGGTCAGTGCCTATTGAAGTGTTAGTCGCGCTTTTTAGTTCTGTGCCGTCGGCAGATCCTACGGAACTAGTTCTTAGCTTATTGGTTTCCCACGCGATACCAATAGACAGGACAGGCATTCCCGAAGTCACCTCCACTGTCGCATGGGCTTTTCCTTCCAATTTTCACTGTACTGTGACATTTCTTTCCGGCTTCCCTCTTACCGCTCCCATATTCTGTAACGTTTGATGTGTATTCCTCTCTGCTTTGCGGTTATTGCTTGTTTCGCGGCCACTTCCTTTCCTACGCCGCTCGCCCGAGGGGCTCGGCCTCGTGATTGGGAGGTAATTGGTTCTCATCGGCTATTTTCTGTCTCATTTCCTGTGCGTAGTTTTGCTGGTTCCTGCCAGATCATGTTGACACTGTGTTTTAACTTCCAGTCGGCTGAGAACTGATTCCTCCGGTTACTTCGCCTCCTGCAGCCGGCGCTTCCCGCCAAAATTCTTTTGCGCCTCTTCATTGCCGGCATGCGTCGGCCTGAGACCTCGTGCGTCTCCGTCTCTGACATCGGACCTCTGCCATAGTCTTCATGTGTGTCGAGGTAACGGGAGATAGTGTACTTCCTTTTCCGTGGCCAGGCGGTTTTGTTCGGTCCCTGCTTGTGTTTACATCTGATCTCTCAATGGTAACGGCCGACACTTATTTTGCGGCTTCAGTGCGCTGATGTGGCTTCCGGCCATATGGCCTCAACCTATGGGTCTATCTATAGGCTTTTCAGTAGCTTACTATTGCGTTGAGATCGCTTAGTGCCGCAAACTACTCGGTTCTCTATAGCCTGCGTCGAAGGGTTTAAGAATTCGCACTCTCCGCCTATCTGTCGGGTGCGCCACGAAATCGGCGTACCCGTCTACCTTTCTTTCTGTGTGTCTCTCCTGTGTACAGAATTCGTGCCATCTTATAGAGGTCTGACACGTTGTGCGTAGATGCGTTTTCTAGTGAGTTTCTTGCGAGTTCGGACCAGGCTTTAGTGCTTATCGTCTCGGGGCTTCTGCAGGGCTTTTTCCATTTTGAAAATGGTCGCTGTCCGCATTGCGCTTAGAAAAAACGCTCTTTTGCGTTGTTCAGGAGATGCTCTGTCCATCTCAATTGCTCTCCAGGTATATCTGGAAGCGGTCTGATATGAATCCCAATCTTCTCCATCTGGCATTAAAAAAAGGTAGCGGGCGGCTTGCCGTTGTTCCAGCCATCTGTTCTCGTCTGGAATTTTCTTCTCCCGCCGTGCTCTGTCTCGCGTTTAGGACGATCCACCTTCGTCGCCAGTGTTTGATGCGAGGCTCCAATCCGGCAAATACACTGGTACATAGAATGTGGGTTCTTAAACAGCCAAAGTACCTTACTTATTTTAAAGTCAGGTCATGTAGCGCAATAGGAACATTGGCTCAAAGCCCGCGCCTGCGTCGTTCTTATACCTTATTCTTATCCCCACCCGGCCGGTGCTTGCAGCCAATGACAACTTGTATTGTTTGATTTTGCCGCCTTCCCGCGGCTGCAGGGATTGGTTCAAAAGGAACCAATCCCTTATCGTTCTCATTAGCCAATGGGAATGCATTATTTGAAGCCGGTTATTTGCATACAGAACACCCTTTATTTTCACACTTAAGTTCTTATCCCCCTCCCTCTTAAAAGCTTACTTCCATAATTTACTTTGTGCTGTTTCTTTTTACTATTTTTGGTTTTGTAAGTGATCCCTTTTTTAGTGACCTCTTTGAATCCCAAATTTTTAATTCCCACTCTTTTCCCTCCTTGCTTTAAAATTCATTCTTGCAAATGTTCATTAAAGGTGGCCTCTTCTTTGATCAACTCCTCCTCTTCTGGCACTCCTTTCTGTTCTTCTGTTCTAGAATCATCATTTCTAAAAATTGTAAAGCAAAGCCCAATGATTCACCTCTTTCTTGTAGTGTTTCTTTCATATGTCTAAGTTCCATTTTTAACTCCAAAAGAGATTCTGCCATTTTTTATGCTTCTGTCCAGTAGTTTAATTCGATTAATATCTGTAAAGTTTATTTCCAATGATCAGCTTTAATTAATTTCTCTTCAGGTTTCTTGGATTCATCAGATAGTCCAGTGTCAAGTTTATACAAAGTCACCAGTCAGTCCCAAAGTAATTTCTTCTTACTTCTTTCTTTATTTCAGTATTCAAAGTTCTACTTTCACTTTCTAGGGTCTTTGTTTTATTTTAAGGCCTTGTCCCACTGGCCAACGGACGCAAAACATATGCATAAAGGACACAGCGGACGAGTAAAATTTCAGGGGTGGCTCCATTCGTTGTCATCCGCTCCCAAAAATGGCAAAAATTTGCATAAACAGAATGGAAAAGAACGGAAAAGAATGGACGTGGATAGTATGTAGTGGGGATGTTAAGCGGATGTTCATAGGAAGCCTAGCGGATGTATATCGGATGCAAACTGTTCACTGCGCATCCTTTCTATTTCCATGCTACTAACGCTGTGTGGACGTTCCGTGTACCTTTTGTTTCCTCCCTCTTTCCATTTTCAGCTGGAGTGGATGTGAGTTGCGAGGATGGCTGGAGGATGCCGAGAGGATACAGCGGACATTTAACAGATGATAACAGACATAGAACGTTTGTTGCCTATNTTCCAATGGATGGCAAGCTTTTTTTAACATTTTACATCCTCTTTGCATCCGTTGGTGCAGTGGGACATGGGCTTTATCAAGATTTCATTTACTTATATCAAGTCAATTTTTTTTTTAAAAAGGATTGTAATTAAGTTCTTTGACCACTAGATAGCACTCTCTGTTATATCAAACCTTCATCCTTTTCTTTCACTTTTTCCTTATTTAGGACTTTTTAGGCTTCAAAATTCCAATAGAGCCAAACATCCAATTAGTATTTTTTTTTCTTTGATACATTTAAGTCCAGCTTTAATTTTGCCTGTTTAGCATCAAAGATATATTGATCCAATTTGAACAAATATCTTCTTCTTTAGTTCATCTGCTTTAGTTCCTGTCTTTAAAATTCTTAAAGGCTAATTCCAGGGTATTTTTTAACTTAAGAATTGCACCCAATTCTCCTGGTTTATCTATGTTATTCTTCTCTACTCCTGCATGATCTTTTCCCAGTCAGCTCACCTCTTCAGGGTGGCCATATTGGCCACCGCTACAGCCATCTTCAGAGGGGAGTATTGCCAAGCCAAGGAGGGGAGATGTGGTTCCCCTCAACCCAGCTGATGATCTTCCCCTTCTTCACCACTTCTATGGGGTGGCTCCGGCCTCAAATCAGGATGATCGGGACCCTCTGATGGGAAAGCATGAACCGAAACCATGGACGATTGTGGATTTTAGTCCGTCAGCAAGGGAGTCCAGCCGGAAGTTCCAGGAAATATTGTAAATGTAGTCAACTACTGCAGGAAATCCTACAGACCATCTTGCCTCAACATGGACTAAGATCTCCAATCTTCTATTATAATTAAGATAGGGATATTTAGACTCAGTGTTCATGTGAATTTTAAACAATATCTGAGCACAAATTTTTTTATTCAATGTTTGCTCAAGAAGCAGAGGGTTCCTTGGATCTTCTGTCATCTCCCCAAAGAACAGAACAAAGTAAAAACATGATATCTGAAATCAGATGAAACCACATACCCTAATGTTCAACTCCTCTTATGCCAGCATCTCTTTCCTTTGGAACCAGTTCATAGTAGATAGTTCTAACTTTCTTCACTGCCAAAGCAAATGTTCCTTTCAAATTAATCCTATAAATCTTTATTCATGTTAATTCTATGCTCCCCAGACACTCCTGTGCTCTATGCTCTCAAATTGTGTACTTACACTCTTTGTGAGAGAACAAATAGAATACTGTGGAAAATAAAATTGCAAACAACATGGACTACTCCACATCTTGTTCCATAATCTAAATGGAAACATATTCCTAAGGAGTGTATGCTCATATTTAAGAATTGAACTAAATTTCTCTGACTTTATAGAGCACACCCAGATGATAAAGTATTCTTGTATTGTGCTGTTAAAAATGTGTCTGGAAATATACAGTAGGTAAACAGCATTTAAAGGTTCCTTAAATTTATTGCATAATAGCATGGCTTGCAGAATGCTCTATTCTACAACAGCAACAATTGTCCAGGTTAACGTGACTGATGATCAGAATTCTCTCCTTCCTAGAGAGAATTGCCTGACCCCCAAAAATGGTAAATCTACTCTCCTGGGACTTTTTTTAAAAGCTGATTTATTGTATTTTAATTGTATTTTGTTTCTGTACAATTTTGTTGTTAGAAGTTTTCTTAAAGAATAGTATATAAATAATTGAAAGAAACAAAATGAATAATTAAAATATCATGTAAAAGAGAAAGAAAATGGCTTATGGCAAGGAAAGAATCTGATTTCATGCATTCCCCTAGACTTTCTGAAGATTTCAGAATTCTCTGAACTATATGTGAGTAGGAACAAAAATTTCACTCTTATGTTTTGGAATATTTTTGTGGGAGTTAAAGAACAAAAATTAGTATTTTAATTGTTGAGCAACTTAACAAATCTATTCCACAACAAAAGCCACTGGAAACCCTATTATTTATTACATTATCTCTCATATTTTGGGGAGAAGGGTTTCATTGTAGTGATAAAGCTGGATGATCCCTGCATACCCCGCAGAAGAATTACATACAATGGACAGGAAATAGATGGTACAAATGACACTTTGTATGAAAATCACCATAATAAAATATAAATAATCCAAAGATCTTTGTAAAAAAAGGAAGAAGTTGTAAGGAAGAGAGATGGTTTGAATAGAGTTGAATGACACAAAAATGTTCAACATTAAAATTAAGCAAATGTTTGAACACTGAACTAGAGCCAGATATTCTAGAAAGTGAAATTAAATGGGCTCCAGAAAATATTGTTAAAAGTAAATGGGCAGGAGGATAAAAAAACTGCAAAAGGATTTACAATCTTTTAAGATGTTGCAGTTCAAGTGCCTTTTGTGGTGGGCAAGCAGACTTGGAAAACAGAAGTTATTAAGGAAATGAAAAATATTAATATTCCAAATCCAAATGTGCATTGCTAAAGAAAGTTCAGAGTATTGAAAATTATATCACATGCTAATGAAATAACATTTAAGATTTTTGAACCAAGACTTCAAGAAAGCATGGACCAAAATTTGCCAGATTTATTATCTGGATTCATAAGAGGCATGAACAGATTGTTAATATCTGATGGAAAACAAAAAAGGCAATGGAGTTCCAAAAATGCAGTTTAACATTGTGTTTTGTGTATTGGGGGCTTTTAGCAAAGCTTGGCTTGTTGCCAGCCAATGAAGAAAAAAAAATGCTACAAAACAGACAGAAGATATTAGAAACACCAATCAATCAGAACCAGCAAACTCCAAGACCAATAAACCACAGACAAGATTCCCAACCAATCAGGATAAGAAAAAGCCATTCTAACACAGCAAGTAGGCTAGCACCAAATTTAAAACAGAAACAGCTGTGGAGTCTGACTCCACATACGAACTCAATACACAATGAACTGATGATGGAGATGGAAATTTCTGCCGAAACGTTGCCTTCAACTTTAAAGCACAACTATAATGACGGGGGAAAATACCGAACTAAAGCTGAATACCATATACGCACACACACACATGTGTGTGTGTGTGTGTGTGTGTGTGTGTGCATGTGTTTTCTTATGTTTTCATGGGTAATATATGTTATGGTATTCTTTGGTTTCTTTGGGTATTTCCCGCATCTTAATATTTGTGATTTTTTATTAATAGTGACGTTTTGCAGAATTCTCATCTGCCCATCCTCAGGCTGTGTATTGTGTGCTTTTTAATCTTGTGGTCAGGCTTGGAAGCTGTTTTTTGTTTAATTTGGTGCTGGCTTTATGCTTTATTTGATATGGTTTTTTTCCTCATCCTGAATTGGCTGGAGTCCTAGGTCTGTTTTTATTGGTCTTCGACTTGCTGTGTATTGATTGGTTAGGTAAGAATTGTGTTTTGTGCATTGGGGTTTCTTAGTGCAAGCTTGTTTCTTGTGAAATGGCGATAATTATTTATTAGGGAAGCTAGGTTTCCTAATAAATGGCTGGGGCTTGATTTGGGCTGGAGGTAATTAAACGACCCTCCGTAATAAATCATAAAAGCACATACTATTCAAGACATGGGAAAAATACACCGAAAGAAGCCTAAATGCATGTTATGTATAATGTATATTGATTAATGTATATGTACTATGTATATGTTAATATAATGTATTGTATATGTTATTGATAGTTATGATGCGTATATGTATTTGTCGGTATATGATATGTATATGTATATGTTATGTATATGTTACCTGTTATTATAAGTAATGTGTTTTTGGTTTATTCGGAGGGTTTCTCTCACCGCGTAAAATTTGGAAGATATTTTGGCGATGTTCGATAAATCCTTAATTCATCCATTTCAGGGCTTAGTGTCTTCGGCTTTTCGTCGCTTCTGCAGAGTAATGTGATTGCAGCATGGTTTTTTCTTTTAACTGCCAGTCGGGGTGTGACGCTTGACTGGGATGGGGCTTTGGCTGTGATTCCTGCATTGGCCTGGGGTTGTTGTTCTCATTTCTGGTTGCGGCGCGCTGGCTGGTGATCCGATTGGTTCGGGGGCGGTTGGGGCTGGCGCTGTTCACACTTGTGCTGCGTGATGGTTCTATTTTAGGTGGGGTGGCTGTAGTGGTAACATCTTGTGTGCCTTCTTCTCATGGGTGTGGTGTCTAAGGTGTCATTCTTCATGTCGTTAGGCAATTAGTTGTTAATGAGGTTGGGTTTCCAAATGGCTCGGTAGGCGGAGTATCATCTCTTTTTTATTTAGCTGTGTTGGACTTGTTTTCTATCTTTATTGTTCTCTGATTTATTTGCTTGTTGATAGTGTCGTTTGGCAATAGTTCTGGTATTTTTAAGTCAATCCAATGTCCTGTGGCTTCTTGAGGTGTCTGGGACCACGAGAGTTGATTCTTTTTGTTTGATTGAGTTTGTGTTGTTCTTCAATGCGTGCACCTATTCTTTGTTGGTTTGTCCAATGTATGTGGATGGACATACGAGTGTCAAGGGTTTGTGTATACTCCTTGGTTTTTCAACTGGATTCTGTCTTTAGGGTTCTTAAGATGCGTGTGGATATCATTTATCTCTGTTTGTGCGAAGTGCTGTGCTTAATGTTGCTGGTTTTTGGGAGATTTGCTGATTTTCTCTCTGTTGTGCCTTTGTATATATGGGAGGAGGGCTTTGATGTTCTCTGTTCTCTATACTTGGATTTTGGTTAGGGTTTGTCTTTTGGATTAGGTGGATAATCCTTCTTTCTTTGGAATCCATTGGCTGTTAGGTACATTAGTGAGAGTACAGTTCGGCTGTTTTTAGTTGTGTTCGTCAGCTAAAGCATTTTGTTCTGGAGCGATGAGTGTCCTGATCTACGGAATTGATCTGTGCTGGGTGGTGTGTGAGAGTGCTGTAGTACGCGGTTGGCTGTACGTGTTTTCTTCTGGTAGATGGGTGTGGTCTAGGGAGGCATTGGATTTTTTTGTATGACAAGACTTCTAGGATAGGGTAAGTTGATTGTCGACTTCTGTTTCCATGGCTGAATATGTTTTTGGGGGTTAGGCTGTTGTAGTTGTACCTCACGCCAATCCCACCACCACCAGCACAGAAAATTCGTGGCAAAAACACTAATTACCAGAACCAACGCATGGCAGATAAGACACATATAAAGACTGAACTATGCACCTGATGAAGGGTATTGACAGCCATGGCTTCCACAAAACAAAATCTCAGCTTTATCACAAAACCACACACCAGACATAAACAGAGACCTAGAAGACCAACAGACCTATGAACATCTGTCTTGCCGCACATAAGAGGTACTACAGATAAAATATCAGTAAAGCATACTACACAGGCGCATCACGATCAAGACGCCTTTCAAACAGACAAAGAAACATAGCGCGCATCTGAGGAACCCCAAAGACGAAATTGACCTGGAAAAACCAACGCATTACGAAATTCCTGTATATATGCCTGGCCCATACATTGGACAGACCAATAGAAGAAATAAGCCTATCGCTAGAATACACAAACACCCCATCAGCAGTACACCCCAAGCCCCCTGCGAACCCTCTCCCTCCCACTGCCCTCCACCCACTGCCCAACCACCAGGCTCCACACCACACCTCTCACCATCCAGTCCCATAAAACATAGACCAACATATAAACTAGCCACATAAGAAAAATCACAAGCCAAGAAGCAAATAGAGTTAGAAAAAGAAGACTGACATAGAATGAATAAGAATGATTAAAGAACTAAGACTGCCAATATATATAGGAGAGAAGACCTAGACACTTAAAATAAAAAAAAAGATCCAACACAAACGGCCAGGAACACCTGAGCACAGAACAGACTCGCCTCTGATTTGCTCACAGCTCAAACACGCCCACCCACCAGGCATCCCAGGTGAATACCCAGCGTTGCTGAATGATAGACCTGTACTTTCACACGAAAGCCAAGCTGCAATTGAAGCCTCAAACAAGAACAGAGTCGTTGCCAGCCAATCAGCCACAAAGACAGAGAACCAACAAACAATCACAAACCAAAGTAATGAATCACAGAAGAACAAAGAACAGTTAAAATAACGCCCTCAGCTCGCCGCCTCTCTTGAACCCTATCTTCAAACACCGAGACTGCATTCCATACAGCAACCGACTCGTCGGATGATGACGTTCTGCCTGCCACGTTGCTCAACTCGAACTACCATCAGCGTGGGCTCATCACCGAAGGCCAGCCTACACTATTATCATATCGCTGTGCCTCTCGTCGTGTGGTCTCCGTGTGTGTCGTCCGCCACTCCGTCCGTGTGCCCCCCCCCCTCACCATCCTCCCCCCCTACCCCCCCTCTCTCATCATATCCATCTATCCCATCATACCTCTACCTCCCTATATACTCCTATCTATTATATTGATCTTTCTCCCTCGCTCCATTACTTATATGATCATACATCTCTCCTATCTCTCTTGTCCCCCCGGTCCTTCCATGTTCTGTCTCAGCTTCTCCCCGCACGGTTCCCCTACCACGTCTCTCTCTGCTTCTCTCCCTCAAGTCTCGCCACGCTCCCTTCCCAGCCGCCTCATCCCTCTGCCATCCATCGCGTCTTTGTGTGGTCAGCTCTCACAGCGATGGTTTTAAATCTGAGCTAGCCTATTTTGTGCCAGGATGTTTTTTTCTACATTCCTGATTGGTTGGGGTCTTGGTCTGTGTTTATTGGACTTGGAGTTTGTTTGATTGGTGTTTCTGTTTTGTTCTGTCTGTTTTGTGGCTCTGGATTGGCTGGCAACACGTGTTCCTGTTTGGAGGCTTTCAGTGCAGCTTGGCTTCGTGTGAAAGGACGGCTGTTTATCTATAGGAAGCAAGTTCATCTGGGTCTGGTGGGGGGTGTTTGAGCTGGAGGCATCAGAGGGAGTCTGTTTGTGCCCAGGTGTTTGCTGGCTTGTGGTGTGGAGATCTTTCTATCATATCATATGATCCATCATATGTCAGTAGAATCCCAGCCTAACCAAATTAAATACAGATGAAGCTGACAGAATAAGACACCAGGTTACTACATGTTATGCACAAGCAAACCACCGAAAAATAACTTGCAAAAGATGATTCAGAGCACAAACCCTGAAAAATGATAACAGCATAATAAATACTCCCAGCAGACAAGGGAATAACACAGTAGTAATGGATAGAAAAGACTACGAAAACAAAATTTACAGACCTACTCCAAGACTCCACATACAACCTATAAATACAGACCCACCACATATCTGGAAAAATTAACCAAGAAGAAATTATAACCAGCCCACATAAGCAAAGAATCCACAGACGATCATCCAAGAAAAACTTCTAGATGCCCCAAATTATACGGCCTCCCAAAATACACAAGAAGGCATACCTCTCAGACCATAGTCAGCTCAAGGAGCACCATACAAAACCTAGCTAAACACTTAGCAAAACAATACAGCCCAATTCGAAACCGCACTTCATATGTACAAAACTATACACTTCGTCGAAATGAAAAGATCTACACGTGGAACAAGAAGATCTGCTTTGTAAGTTTCGACGTGGTGGTTTCACTGTTCACTAAGTCCCGATAAAAGAAACTCTTGAAATCACCAAAACTAATACAACAGCTAAACACCTCATGGAACTAACAGAACACTGCCTAAACCAACACATATTTCATATACAAAGGTACAAGATACAAGCAAATTGAAGGGAGCCCTATGGATCACCACTGTCACCCGTCATTGCAAACCTGTTTATGGAAGAATTCGAATCCAGAACCCTGGCTAAGGCACCCACAAACCCAACTGGGTTTAATAAAACAAAAATGTATTTGGAGACATCTTGGCTCAATTAAATGTAACAATCTGTCCTCTCTCCCTTTATAGAGAGAGTGGTGACCATTTTTTTTAAAAAATGGTTAGTTGTAGAAGTCTATTAAAATTTTTGAAATGCAATGTAGGAATTTCTTTAAACAATCTAAAATAAAGTCTGAGTCTATTTTTCTGAATTAACTTTTTTGTTTTGATTTGTTTTTGTTTTCATTTGTTGATTTCTACTGTTGAAATCAATCCTGCAAAATGATTTTGGCTGGACTGTGTGCTAATGGTTTGGATAGCACCTGCCTTTTTTAACATATTGAACAATTAATCTCCAGAGAAATATTTACTTTTGGCAGAAAAATATGCAATACATTCAAATATTCTTCTTTTTCTTTCATCGCAATTGTAATTCCAAATAACCTTTTTTCTGCTAATTCATTAAAAACTTAATATCCTTTGATGACTGACAGTATAAAATGAATAACATAATATTCTTTAAAAAATGCTTTTGTTTATTACAAGAAACACTGACTCCATAAGAGTGATTGAAAAGCTGTCATTTTTATCTTCTCACTGAGTTATGATATCAGGTGTACAACGAATAAATTTATTGATTGGGAAGAGTATACAAAGGTATAGGAAACTAATTCCCCACTTTTATCCTGTAATAAGCTATTGACCTTCTCAAAGAAGAAAATGAGCAGTAAATTCAGGCAGTTCTGATGCCTTCCATAAAGGATTAAATCTAAAGAAAATCTGTCTAGAGACCAAGATATTTTCCTTTGTTTGATAATTTGTGGCTGCTCAAATGGTCAGAAACAGACTCCAGGAGGCTGGTATGAGGGCTCGACATCCACAGGTGGGGGTTGTGCTTACAGCCCAACACCGTGCAGGACATTTGGCATTTGCCAGAGAACACCAAGAGGTCATTTTGCAGGGCTCTGACAGTGTTCCTTCTGTCCCTCCTTGCCCAAAGGCGGAGGTAGCGGTCCTGATGCTGGGTTGTTTCCCTCCTACAGCCTCTTCTATGTCTCCTGATGTACTGGCCTGTCTCCTGGTAGTGCTTCCATGCTCTGGACACTATGCTGACAGACACAGCAAATCTTCTTGCCACAGCTCGCATTGATGTGCCATCCTGGATGAGCTGCACTACCTGAGCCACTTGTGTGGGTTGTAGATTCCGTCTCATGCTACCACTAGAGTGAAAGCACTGCCAGCATTCAAAAGTGACCAAACCATCAGCCAGAAAGCATAGGAACTGAGAAGTGCTGTGGTCACCACCTGCAAAACCATTCCTTTTTTGGGGACATCTTGCTAACTATAAAAACTGATGGACTTGAATTAGGAATTTCTTCACGTAGTCTGGTTTTGCATTTATGCACACATCCCATTTGAAAGATTCTTTGGAGATCCCAATTTAAGAGAACAAACTGGTCTCTGAAGAACAGTAAATATTAGATGGATTGATGGATAGATGGAATAATAAATACACAGATTACAGACTATTACTAGATATGATTTGTCTTCTAAGAAAAAATGGTTCAAAATTAAGATTAGGTACCTTTTACTTATTATATATGTTTGGTAGTTGGGCTAAGTGTCAGGCTCCAAAACCCAAGAAAGACACACTGAGGTTTTTCTAAGCAGTTTCCTGTATTGTTCCTCACCTATAGAAAAAAACCTTGCCAAATTCCATGCCCTATTAAACGTACAATCTGATAACTCCTACAGAAGAGCTATGTTGACTCTTTTCTTCCGATACAAACTATCTGAACACTGGTTTTTGGTCATCTAGAATCACATTCTTCCTCCTGGGAATTTGGACTACATTCAATCATAACAAGTGATGTTATGGATAATACAGATTACCTTTAGAAATAAGGAATAGAATCAAAACTTGTCATCTTTCTCATCTTTCCTAATACCTTCTCCAATTAATATCTATGATTTATCACTTATTATTAATGATTGTAACTACAATGTATGATATACGACCTATCACTTTGTTATTTGTATGTACACTAAGAGTTTATGCACTGGAGACAATTTCCTTGTCTGTCCAGTCACACTTGGCCAATAAAGAATTCTATTCTATTCTATTCTATTCTGTTCTATTCTGTTCTGTTCTGTTCTGTTCTGTTCTATCCCATCCCATCCCATCCCACTCCACTCCACTCCACTCCACTCCACTCCACTCCACTCCATTCCATTCCATTCCAGTCTCCATCAGAGACAAGATATTAAATTAGCATACCTCTTACATTTCTTCATATTTTCCATAACTGCTATTGATATCAAAGATTAAATTCACTGCATGAAGAAAGCAGGGAGGAAGGAATGGATATTTCTGCCTTATTTGTATTTATAACTATATATGGAAAATTTAGTGCATAATTATCTTAAAGTCCTGGTATACTTCATAGTGGAATAAAATAGATGAATCTTTCAGTTATTTTTCTTGATAATGTTATTGCATGAGGAATGGAGAGGCATAATTTTTAAAATTTTGGATGATGGTTTGAAGAGAAGCATCATTATTTCATGTATTCACATATCCTTTTCCCACCCTGTTTAATCTGAATGAAAACATGACAAAAATTCCAAATTAAAAAAGGATGAGAATACACAACACAAGCAATTTTTTTCAGAGAGAGCAGGAGCGAGCGAGAAGAATTATCTAAATAACAACCATCTATCTTTAGTGTTGGATGTTTACATCGATCCCAATCCCTGGTCATATTCATTTGTCATATTCACCTTTCAGGAATGAATGCCTACATACTTTAAATTCCGACCCTAATAATTACCATGTTTAGAATTATCATGAAGTCTTCCATGGACATGTTCCAATCCTGATTATAGCTATTCACAGCTATGAATAGATACTAAATTTTGCTTCTAGTCTATCAACCAAATACATCTGTGTACAAATCCAGGTTGGTGTAAGAGGAGGAAGGCTGGTTACTGTGTCTAAGGAAGGTCTAGAATATAAATTTCTCCACTCCTACACCAGCTAATACTCTTGCTTATGCTTTTAGGCATGATGTCTAGCAATCTATAAATCAATTTTAAAAATAATATTAATAATTAATGAACAATAATAAAATAAAATAAAATCCCAGTGTATGGTAAAAAAAAGTTTAGCTGGTAGCCTGGATGTTGTGATTGAAATTATTTTTTTTATTATTATTTGTATCATACCAAAAAATTGTCACACCAAAGACAACATCTTGACTTTTTTTTTCAACTTTACTTTCTAAATTATATTAGTATTGGTATGTAGAGTTATTCAGGGTTGGGATTCAAATTTTTAACAACCGGTTCTATGAGCATGGCTTAGGTGGTGGATGTGGCTTGGTGGTCATGTGACTGGACTGGGTGGACATGGCGCCTTGTGCGTCATGTATTGTCTGGGTGTGGGCCAACTCAACATATCGCATATCAAGGCACACATCTCCTTGCCAAGCCTTGTCATGATTGTGGGATGTTTGCAACAGTTGTAAGTGTGAAAGAATGTTCATAAGTCACTTTTTCAGTGCCTTGTTAACTTTGTAATGGTCACTCACACACAGCAAAGTATCAGCAAAGGAGGGGAAAAAAAACTCCAAAGATGTCCTGAGACAGGAAGCTCGAGTCATACCAAGAGTGTAAAAAGGGTTAACAGAGAGGAGTTTCTGTAGCAACACCAGAATATGTTTCCTTCCTGCCTTCCTTCAGGATTAGGCCAGAAATTTCTTCTAACAACTGGTTCTGCTCAACTCTAGAATGTTAATCAGCCAGTTCTGGTGAATAGGTGTGAACTGGTTTAGCATCCCAACCTGGAGTTATGTATAGGTAAAGGGTAAACATACGCACTAATTGTTTCTAGTTTTAGGGGCAGTGCTATCTCCAATTACAAAGCCGAAAGATCCAGCGCTGTCTAAGACATCTCTGGTCTCTGACCAGCATGACTTAACATGCCAAAGGTGCATAGAAATGCTGTTACTGTTCCACCAAAGTGGTCCCTATTTTTCTACTTGCATTTTTAAACTGCCATGCTTTCTAACTGCTAGGTTGGCAGAGTTGGACAATAACGGGCAGCTCACTCCATTATGCGTGCTTGAGGAGATTTGGATACCCACCTCTGACTGGAGATTTTACAATAATCCTTCCCCTGCCATGCCCACCAAGCAACGCCCATAGAACCTTTTTGTGTAGACAAAACTTTTAAAAAAACATATATTAAAATCTAATTCTATTTATACAAATATCTATATCTATATCTATATATACAATATTTTTATAAAAACAAAAATAAACATATTAAATATAATCAATAAAAATATATTTATATACAAATATATATCGTATATATACACAAATATTATTCATATATACAAATATACTATCTATTATTACAAAATAAATATATACAATATATATAATCACTATAAATAATATATATTACACATATATTATATATATATATATATATATTATAATATATATATATATATATATTATATATATATTATATATAGATATATATATATGTTGCTGTTTAGCTTCCTTTGCAGGTATTATCCCACGTCATTGTAGGTTCTGTTAAAGTTGTAGCTCATTGTAGTTCTGTAAAGTTTAGCAACGTTTCAGCAGAATCTCATTCTCCATCATAGGCTTCTGAATGAGTTGTCTCATGTCCCTCTGTTTCAAATTTGGAGCTGGTCTATTCTGTGGCTATGGAACCTGGGTCTTGTTATGGACTTTGCGAGTTTGATTGATTGGTGTTTCTGTTCTTCTTCTGTCTGGTTTTGTGGCTTTGATTGGCTTGGCAGCACTCTGTTTCTTGTGTTGGGAGGGCTTTTCATGCTGCTTTGGTTCGTGTGAAAGGACGGCTGTCTTCTCAGCAAGTGGTTTCACCTGGTAGCCTGGTGGGGGGTGTTTGAGTTGGAGGCAATCAGAGGGAGTTCTGTTCTGTGTTCAGGTAGTGGGGTGTTTGGAGTTGGAGGCAACTCAGAGGGAGTTCTGTCTGTGCTCAGGTGTTTTGTCTGTTTTGCTGGGTGGAGATCTTTCTATTTAGAGGTCGAGGCTTCAAATGATTGAACAGGTCTGCTGGAATCATCTCGTTCTATTCATTGGCTTGTCAGGTCCTTTTTTTCAATCTCTATGGCTTCTCTGATGTATTCTGTGGCTGGGGTTTCTATTATGGCTAGGGTTTTGGTGTCATTGAAGTTTGATTTGTTGTGACCTGTGGTTTTTCACGTGTTGGACTAGTGAGAGAGTGTGTTCTCAGCTTTTTTACTGCATTTTTGTGTTCATCTAGGCGGGTACCTTATTTTCTATGGTCTGTCCAATGTATGTGCCCTGGCATATGACCTACAGGGAATTTCGTATATGCCTTGGTTTTCCAGGTTCAATTTTGTCTTGGGGTTCGTCAGATGGCTGCTATTTTTTTGTCTGTTTTGAAGCAGTCTTGATGTGATGCCTGTGTTAGATCTTACTGATTTATCTGTAGTACTCCTTATGTAGGCAAGACGCTGTTCCATAGGTCTGTTGGCTCTTCTAGGTCTCTGTTATGTTTTGGTGTGTTTTTGTAGGATCAAGCTGATGTATTGTTTTGTGGAGCCATTGGGCTGTCAATACTTCAGTCAGGTGCATAGTTCAGTTTTAATGTGTCTTATCTGCCCAGGGCGTTTGTCTGTAATTAGGTGTCTTCGCCACAGAATTATTCTGCTGCTGGTGGTGGTGGATTGGGCGTTGACGTGTAAGCGTGTGGTGTGTGTTATTCTTTTGGTATATGGTGTGTCCAGTGCCCATCTGTTCTTTTGTTAGATGAGACATCTAGGAATGGTAGTGTTTGTTATTCTGCTTTCCATGGTGAACTTGTTTTTGGGTGTGTGTTGTTTAGGTGTGTTAGAAATTGTTTAGGTTTTCTTTTCTATGGGGCAAATCACAAATGTGTCATCGATGTATCTTAGCCATTAGTTTGGGTTTGTTGGGTGGCATTTGCCAAGGGCTCTGGATTCGAATTCTCCTATGAACAGGTTTGCAATGACGGCGTGACAGTCGTGTGATCCATAGGGGCTCCTTAATTTGCTTGTATCTTTGGTCCTTGGTATATGAAATATTGTTTTGGGTTAGGCATTGTTCTGTTAGTTCCATGGGTCTTTAGCTGGTTGGTATTTATTTTTGCATTGATTCCAGAGTTTCTTTTGTCGGGACTTGAGTGAATAGTGAAACCAACGTCAAAAACTTACAAGAGATCTTTCTGTGGTTCTACGTTGTAGATCTTTGATTATTTCTAAGAAGTGTATGAGTTTTTACATAATGAAGCTTGCGGTTTCAGCAGGGGGCTGTAGTTGTTTTGCTAAGTATTTAGCCTGAGGTTTTGTAATGTGACTCCTAATGGAGCTGACTATGGGTCTGAGGAGGTATGCCTTCTTGTGTATTTTTGGGAGCCGTATAATCTTGGAGATCTAGAAGATTTTTCTCTTGGGATGATCGTCTTGGTGGATTTTGTGCTTATACTATAGATATGTTTTTTTTAAGCTCTCGCGGGTTACTTAATTTGTGCTGTTAGCTTTCCTTCGGGTATTATCCCACGTCATTGTAGTTCTGTTAAAAGTTGTACCTCATGTAGGTCTGTTAAGTTTAGGCAAACGTATTCAGCAGAATCTCATCCCATCATCAGGGCTTCTTATGAAGTGTAGATAATTTATATTTGTAGTATAAATTATATAGATATTTGGTTTCCTGAGGTTTTCGCGAGAGGTATTTTACGTGGATCTTTGTTTATTTGGGTTTTCTCCGCGTAGATTGAAGCATCTAGGCAACGTTTCGGATGAAGTCTCATTCATCATCTTCAGTTGTTTCTTCCAGTTCTTTGCTTCTCAGAGTTAATGATTTAAAAATACACCCTGACTAAAATACTCTGAGAACACAGAGCTGAAGAAAAACAAGCCTGAGATGATGATGAGACTTATACGAAACGTTGCTGATACTTCCCAATTCTATGCGGGAGAAAAACCGAATAACAAAGATTTCACACATATATTATTTGTTTTTTTTAAGCTTTCGCAGTACTTACATGTGTGCTGTTTAGCTTCCTTAGGTATCATATCCCAACGTCATTGTAGTGCTGTTTAAAGTTGTAGCAACGTTTCAGCAGGGAAATCTCATCTGCCATCAATCAAGCCTGATGATGGCAGATGAGATTCGCTGAAACATTCGCTACAACTTAACAGCGACTACAATGACGTGTTACGAATACCGAAGGAAGCTAAGCAGCATATATATATATATATATATATATATATAGTATATATCATACAACCATACACACACACCCCACACACACACAGCACACACACACACACACACACACACACACACACACCATATATTACTATATATATATATATATATATATATTAATATATATTATATATATATATATATATATATACAACGCCCAATCCCACAGCCAACCTAGCACAGTAAATTCCGTGGCCAAAACATAATTGCCAGAACCAAACACCTGGCAGACAAGTCACCATATATAAAATTAACGGTGCACCCTGACTAAATACTGACAGCCATGGTTCCACAAAACAAAATCACTAGCTTGATCCACAAACACACTAGACATAATAGAGACCTAGAAGATAAAACAACCTATGGTAACAGCTGTCCTGCCCTACTAACAGGCTACTACAGACAAAATCAGTAAATATACTACAACAGGCATCACATCAAGACTGCCTTCAAAACAAACAAACAAACATAGCAGCTATCGCTTAGAAACCCCAAAGTCAAAACTAACCTGAGAAAACCAAGGCATAGTACGAGTCCCATGTGCTCATGCCCGGCACATACATTGGACAACCAATAGAAGAAAAGTACCCGCCTGGTATAACACAAACATGCAGTAAAAAAGCTGGAACACACCTCCTTCACTAGCCAACACATGAAAACCCACAGGTCACAAACATCAACTTCAATGGCAAGGCAAAAACCTAGCCACTATAAAAACCCAGCACAGAATCATCAGAGAAGCCATAGAGATGGAAAAAGATCTGAAAGCAATGATAGAAGAGATGTTCCAAGCGGACTGTCAATCTTTGGAAGCCTGAAACTCTCAAATAGAAAGATGCTCCACACCACAAGCCAGGCAAACACCTGGGCACAAAGAACTCCCTCTAGATACCTCCAGCTCAAAACTACCCCGAAACCAGAGCACCAGATGAAAACCTAGCTTTCCTAATGGAATAGCCATGCCTATCACCACGAGCCAAGCTGCACCGAAAGCCTTCCACACAGGATACAGTGTTGCCAGCCAATCAAAGCCACAAAACAGACAGAAGAAACAGAAACACCATCAAAACAAAACTCCAAGAGCCAATAAACACAGACCAAAGACTCCCAACCAATCAGGATGTAGAAAAAAAACCATCCTGGACAGCAGGAGGCTGCCTCAAATTTAAAGACTAGGCTGTGATAGAGCCTGACCCACATACGAACTCAATAAGAAGCCTGATGATGGCAGATGAGATTCGTGCTGAAACGTTGCTTGACTTTAAAAGGCCAAACTATGATGACATGGGAAAAATACCGAACAAGTTGAATACCATTACATTTAAGTTACCCGCTGAAAAGCTTAAGAAACAAAATATAGGACGTCTCAGGGAGAAATAAACAGCCAACCAAAAACCTATGAGAGAGCTGGAGATAAAAAGCTGAAGGAATACTATGACCTCAAATTCCTTCACTGCTGCAGAGACAACAATACAACACCAACCTGCTTCCAATTACATTTCATCACAGCACAGCAGCTCTAACGTAATCCGGGAAAGAACTGAAATGGCTCTACTCAGGAACAACGCTCCACAGAAAGAGAAGATTCCAATTGGAATCAGGTTAAATAAGATTTGCTAGTACTGCACCTGGAATTGAACAGCAAATCCACCCTCTACTTTGGGATAAGATAAAACAACTTACAACTTGGAGAAGCTGAAACTTGAAAACCACGTTACAAAAATGACAAACTCTTTGAAAGAAATAAAGAATGTAGAAACATGTCAAGAAAGCGCCCAACAACTCACAACAACAACTGAAAGATTAGGATATAAACATTTCCAACAGAGAATTCACAAAAAGAAACAGATTGTCATATAACCATGGTTTTTAATGTATGCTAATAGCACCAAAAAATCCCCACAGAATCCATCTAGATCAGTAGAGTCTCACCTAACTAAATTAAATACAGATGAAGCTGTAGAATAAGACACCAGTTACGAACATCCTATTCACAAGCCAAATCACCCAAAAGCACCTTGCACAAAGAAGAACTAAAAGCCCTGCCAAGCCCTGAAAAAAGGATTGCAGCATAATCATACTGTGTTTCTCCAATAATTATTGCTGGGCCCTTATTTTTATGACCCGCCGAAAAAACAGCTAGGCTGTCTTTTTTCGGGGGTGACTTAATTTTCCTCCCCCACCAAGAGCGGCCCACAAAGAGACTTAGTCGAGCAGTCTCTTTCCGTGATTGCGAGCTCTCCAAGTGCGCGTCAACAGGTCACTTGATTGCTGGTAGAAGTGGCCTGGGAGCGACATGCACACACACACACTCCCCTCACTGCGAGGCCACTTCTATCTGCATATCGAAAGCTAGCCCCTTGAGGACACAGTTGCCCAGATCTTCGCGGGTGATGCGTATGGCTGCCCCAGTCCCCTCAGCTTTAAGGCAGTCTCCTTTCTGTGATTGGAGCTCCCCAAGTGGCAGTCAACAGTCACTTTGAGTATTTGGTCCAGTAGAAGCAGCCTGGGGCAGACACACACACACTCCCTCGCCGCGAAGGCCACTTCTATTCTCCAATTGAAAGTTCCCGTTGAGACACAGTTCCGCAAATGCTTTGGGGCGATGCGATGGCTGCGCCAGTCCCTCGCCTTATAATACATACATGCATAATATATAGTATGTATACATTCCACACAAGGCCTGATGATGGCAGATTGAGATTTCTGCTTGAAAACGTTGCTACAACCTTTACAGAACTACATGACGTGGGATAATACCGAAGAAGCTAAAACAGCATATATATATATATATATATATTATATATATAATTATAATATTAATTTAATTATATTATTATAAATATAAATTATTATAAAATATTATATTAGTAATAATTATATATTTATATATATTTATATATAATTATCTATACTCAGATTAAGGCATATGTTGTATTTGAACTACATTTGGTCATGGTTTACATATAATAAATTTACCTTCATGGACTTTCTATAATGTTTATATTGCAGCTTGATTTCACCCCAACACAGCAATGTTCCCCATATCATTGCAGGATTGTAAGGTTAATAATATTTAATGAATAGATAAATGAATGATGCAAGTAATTGTTCCCAGTTGCATAAACTCAGGGGGGATTCTTTCTACCAGTTCACCCTATTCCTAGAACCAGTTATGTTAAATTCTGAGCAGTTTAGGAACCGGTTTTAGAAGAATTACTGCCTAAATCTCGTAGAAGGCAGGAAGAAAAACATTCTGTGTTGCTTAGAGAAACTGCGCTCGTTTAACCCTGCTACCTCTTGGCAGGACAACTTCTGTCTCAGGAAACTCTCTTGATTTTTTTTCCTTCCTTTCTTGGTACTAGCTTAGGTTGTGGAGTGACCATTCAAAGTTACAATGGCACTGAAAAAATTGACTTATTGGACCATTTTTCACATTATGACTGTTGCAGCATCCCCAAAGTCATAAAGGCCAAGGTGAGGAGATGCATACCCGATGTGTGCGTGATTATTGAGTTGGCCACACCCAGCAATAACTGACCACCAAGCCATTGTCCTCCCAGTCACATGGACACCCAAAACCACGCCTAACAACTGAGCCACATCCACAGAACCGGTTGTTTAAAAAAAAAATTGAATTCCACTCCTGCATTAAACCCCCATAAAACTGGTGCGGTCTTCTTGATCTTTTAAGATGGTATGATTTTTACACAAAAGGATACAAGAATTGCTGCCTACACTAAGCTATTTATATTTGCCTGTGTTTTAGAATCATAATGAAAAAAAGTAATGTGCAAAGTAACAATCATTTTCTTTTCTTAAGGCCCTGTCACACTGCCCAACGGATGGCAAAACATTTGGTAAAAAGGACACACGGACGAGAAAATGTTCCATCCATTGTTATCCGCTCTTCAAAAGGGTGCAAAAAATTTGCATAACTAGCAGTGGATAACACGAAAAAGGAACGGTTGGGGGAGGATGCAGAACGGATGGAACGGATGATGCGAACGGAAGACTATGGTGGATGAAGCGGAGTAACGGATGGAGAGCGGATTCAGAGCGGGATGCAGAATGTGGATGCAGAGCGTGATGCGTAGAGATGCGTAGCAGGATGCAGACGGATGGTAGAGGATGCGTAAGGATGCAGAACGGTGGCAGAGCAGATGCATAGCGGATGATGTGGATGCGTAAGCTGCATCCGCTTTCATCTTTCTCCGTCCGTTTGCTTACTAATGCTGCATGTCCGGTTCCCTTCTCCCTGCATTGCTTTACTTGCTGGACAGATTTGAGTTGCGCAGATGTGCAGCGGATGCCCTAGCGGATATAGCAGTATGGTAATGGATGCAGAAGGATGTTCCCCGTATGCCTAGAGGAATGCAGAACGGTATGCATTGGATACATTTGTCCACTAAAAGTTTTTGAGCAGCACAAAACCTTCTGAGTGGATGACATGTCAATAGACGGATGCTGGACGGGATAGAGAGGAAGCAAATGGAGCAGTGAGTACAGAATTGAGGTACTCGCGTAACAAGCGGATGCAAGTGTTTTTCTCCGTTTTACATCCTCTTTCCATCCGTTGGTGCAGTGTGACAGGGGCTTTAGATCTTTTTGGTCTTGTGAGGCTTGTAATGTTTGTCCTTTCTTGGTTTATTTATTTATTTCTATTTTTACAATGTATGTGGAACAATGTTAATCACTCTGAATTATAGAGTGTGTGCTTTTGTTTATTTGACTAACCTAACTTTCAGGAGTGAGATTCGTAAATCGTAAATCACCGAACCGGTAGTTACACTGGTCAGATCCCACGCCTGCTAACTTTACCTCCACAGTTCTTTCAAATAATGAAGACTTGTTGGTATTTGTGTGTGGTAAGGCAACAAAAACACCATAACATATTAGCCTTTGTCTTTAAGCAAGTCATTCTCTGGTGTTTCCATTGTCAAAAAGTTTTGCCTGCCTGTCATTCCCAATCATGATTCATGTCCTCATAATTAATTATTGGAATATCTCTTTCTTTCTTTCTTTCTTTCTTTCTTTCTTTTCTTTCTTTCTTTTTGTGTCTCTCTCTTTCTCTCTCACACGCACATCATTTGCAATTGATATTTATTGATAGATTGAAGTGAGTAGCAAAAGTACATTACCCATTTGATTAAAAAATGTTAGTGGAGATTCAATATCATGATCAGATGAAAGTATAATCATGTTCATGTTACTTATACAGAAGTTTCATCTCTATCTAAAATATAAGAAAATTGAGACATGCATAAATCTTAATTATCTCCTGGGATTTTGCATTAAAATTCTTCAGGCATGCTTTCTAATTTAATGGAAGTTAGTTCTTTGGTATAAATGCTGAGTATTTATCTGGTGTAAAAAAGAACCTCTTGAAAATTATCTCTTTGATCCTTTATCTTTTTCAAAAGTCATTGTCATATGTTCTGCATTTAAACACCCCTTTAAAGTTATTAGAATTTTGAAAGGACTATGATATATCATCCTTTTAATCATACTATTAATATAGAATGTTTTGAAATGTAATAAAGATTTAATTTGATAACTGTAAAACCAACAACTCCATGGTATATATTGTTCTCTGGCCTTCTCTGATTTTGCCCTAAGGAAGCTTTGGTCATATATGGGGGAAATTCCATTTTATAGTCCCTATGCTGAAATTTAAGAGACAAGGAAAAAAATACCTTGTTTAATTCAAGATGGGAATAATCCAATTGTAGAAAAATAAGAGTAATTTCATGAAATCTAATATAAATAGAATTAAGTATTGAAGCAAAATTGTACCCTACAGACTTGCAATATCAGATGAAATCTATTAAGGATAAAGTTGGAAGCCCACTTTGGCCCTTTCTAATCAAGTGATGGATTGATGGAAGCATTAGCATTTGAAAAAAAAAATTAGACTGAATCGGCTATATGTATAATATACAATATTTTTTACTAAACTAGATTATTCCTCACTATGGGATTTGTTCTGTTCATCTCTCCTTAATTATCAATATCAAAAGACTGAGGAAAAGCTAAAATATGGCATTTAAGGAGAAATTAATTAATCTCTGTTATATCATGGTTCTATATTTTTATAATGGTATTGCAAAATGCAACATAGTGCATAAAATTCACAGGAACAACATATAAAATATGCATATAAAACACCAGAACAATGAATTGTTTTAAAAACATACAGAATGAGTAATGAATAAAATTATGAATAAAATTAAATTATATATGAGTAGTTACTGGAGTGACTATACCTATGGCCAGATATATAGATCATTTATTCATTGGATAGTAGTGTGCTCAAGATGAGGTATTTCATGCAGGGATTCAGGGAAACTTCTGAGGGGATATTCCATTCCCACAGACACAGTTAGTATTATCAAGTTGCCTTCATTTACAATATATTTCACCTGCCATGGTTTGTTCAGATCTGGTTGAGTACTGTCCAGATTTTCCTTTGGAGACCAAACTAAAAGGGGCATTATATTGGATCATACACTAAATTAAACAGATCTGGGTTAAAAGTTGCCTATTCCTGGTTACCTATTCCTGAGCTATCTCAGTCAAAATCTTCTCTAATTGATGTCCAAGTATATTGTTTATAGTTGAATGTATATATTTTACCAGATATTATTTCAATATTTCTATCTGGAATATTGTATTTTCCATAGCATGTTTTAAGGTAACTATTGTATATTTGGGATGTATTAAAAATATTATCTCAAAATGCATGTCTAAATTTGAGAAAGCCAAACTTGCAGATAGCTGGGTTAAAATTTTTTGAAAATATTCCAAAATATGGTTAGCAAGCAATTTTCTGTCTGCAGTTGAGAAAAAGTGAAAAAATAATTTTCATACAAAAGCACAAATATTTTAATTTCTCTCTCTCTTTTCATTCTCTCCCCTTCTCTCCTTGAAGTAATTTTCTTTGCCTAACTTTCTCACAACAATAGCTAGAGACAGTCTATATATTGTGATAAATATCTACCAATTCTATAAAAAGGACTGGTCCTTCACAACACTGGGATAGCGTAGCAATAGCAAATGGACTTATGTGCTGCTTCATAGTGCTTTATAATCTCTCTAAGTGGTTGACAAAGTCAGCACATTGCCCCCAGCAATTTGGGCCCTCAATTTACCAACCGAAGAAAGATGGAAGGCTGAATCAGTCATGATCAAAATCCTGGCAGTGAGAGTTAGCTTGCAAAAGGCTGGTGATGCCTTAGTGATGTAGAGGTTTCAGCGTTATTGCAAGAATAATTCCTGAAAAGGCTAGGTCACATCGCCTGATTGATGCAAAACGTATGTAAAAGGACACAGCAGACGGCCAAAAATCCGGGGGTGGCTCCATCCGTTCTTATCAGCTCTCAAAAGGGGCAA
>BHFT01039962.1:0-44152 GCA_004320025.1 Laticauda laticaudata
AACTTTCTGACAGTGAGAACAATCAACCAATGGAACAGCTTGCCCTTGGAAGTTGTGGGAGCACCATCACTTGAGACCTTCAGGAAGAGATTGGACTGCCATTTATCAGAAGTGGTGAAGGGTCTTCTATTTGGGGAGAGCAAGGTCCCTTCCAGATCTGATTATCTGTTATCTGTTATTTTTATTATGTACACTTTCAGCCTCCAATACTCAGAATCTCCTGGTATATGATTGGTTGAAAAGATCCATTCAGTCAACACTGTTCATATGATTGGCCTGCAGGATGATGACATCTTTATTGAAGTTTATGTAATATAGTTTACCATTCTGGTCCAATTATAGTGGCATATAGATGTGTTTTTTGATTTCCCAGTCTCCGGTAGAGAGTGCTTATTCACATTTTTCTTTCTTATTTGGGGAGTAGAGTAAAATGATTAAAATATGTCAAGGAATAGCTTACCTATGGCCTTGAACAGGTGTTATACACCATGTTTCATCATGGTAAGCAATAACATTTTAAAAAGCCATCATTCTTAGAATGGTTACTCTAAGGCAAGATGTTTGATGCCATAGATTAATCTCAATAGTGCTTGTAATTTGGATGATCTGGTATTTCTTCATGCAGCTTTTCTTCTTTCTTAAAATGCACAAATGCCCTGCTTTTCTTGAGCATGTTCTTGAAAAAAGACAGAATTAAGTCTAAAATAAAATTGTAACTTTATGTTGGCGAAATTGTTTTGTACAAGGTTAATTAGCTGCAGACTACTAAAGTTAGTTGAGTAAATAAAATTAGTATGGCTGATACCCTTTTATCCTTGTGGCAGGGAAGCATGAAGAAAGTAGAATCAGGTAACTTTATTATGCTGCATCTGATAATTTAGCGAAGGCTAAATATAATGCCAGTGAATCGTTATATTTTTAGCTTTCATTCATGTTGCTTCATTATGTTTTCAGTAAAGCAGGCAGTGGTTATGTCTTAACTTACATGATCTAATGAAAAAGTTCAGCTGTACAGTGACAGCTGTATTATTTCCCAGGTGTGTATTGCTAAGATGTGGATATTGGATAATGTGTATGGAATACCTTCACCTTGGATGCCATTCTTCTCATCTTCTTTGTTGGCTTCCTTTTCAGATCACTGTATCCCCAAAGTGACCAACTTCAGTTAGAGACACCTCTTGCCATCAGATTTACAAACAAACAAACAAACAAAAATTCAAACCAAACCCAAGGAGATGAATGCAGAAAATAAGGATGATGATAAAAGGATATAAACCATGCTAATTTTAAGAGCTGTGGTGGCGCAGTGGTTAGAATGTAGTACTGCAGGATACTTCTGCTGACTTTCAGCTGCCAGCAATTCAGCAGTTCAAGTCTCAGGCCCACTCAGCCTTCCATCCTTCCAAGATCAGCTTTTTTGCCCTTTCATCTTCCCCCTCCATTCCAGCTTTTGATGGCAGGATACCTGTGAGGCACCAAGCCAAATCAAGCAGAGCTGACACCGAGGGCAATAATGGAACAGTTGCTTGATGAAATTAAGCAATATTAAAGTTGTGGATAAATAAGGGATAGCTTGAAAGAAAAGTCAATAACAAGGATAGAGAAGGCTAAGAGTGATGATTTGAAGAATCACAAAAACCCACTATGGATAAAGTTTTTGGGAAAGCTGCATCCAAATAGAAGAAGTGGTGTGATGCTTGTTGGTGACAACAAAGACAATGAAGGAAATTAATTGAGCACAGGTCTTTATATTTAAACAAAACAGTTTGGGAAAGAAGTTGTTGAACAGGAGATCACTAGATCTTTCAAGACCAGTTCCGTGGTCTCTCCATGGTCACAAGCCACGGTCATCCCCATCTTCAAAAAGGGAGACCCCAGCCTAGTTGAAAATTACAGATCAATCTCTTATGCTGCGTTGCACCTGTAAATCACTGGAATCAATTATTAAACAATATCCCATCCATTCCACTTAGAAACAAACACTACTGCTCTAATAATATAAGTTTGTGCGTTTCAGAAACACTATCCTGTAATTTACAACTCTTACACTGCACAAATCATTGGACACTACAACTCGATCACCAGAGGCAAAGCCAATAACCACATTTACATGGATCATCTGTTAATAGCCTTTGATACAGTAGGTACACATAAAATCTACTCCTAAAACTAAATTCTTCATGGTGATCTCTGGACACCATGCGATAAAGCTGGATAGAAGCATTCCTGTCAAACAGGACAACAAATGGTCAAATGGGGAGTTCCTGTATCGACAATTCTGTACCTGTCAAGGAGTGGTTGTCCCCAGGCAGTGTTTCTAGGACCAACTCTTTTTTCATTACTCTATCATAAAATGACCTCTGTGATTCATATTTAGAGCAAACTTGCCAATTCTCTTTGCTGATGATGTAAGAGCTATTTCTGACACAGACATATACTTGCTACCTTCAAAAAAGATATGCTTGAACTATGTATCCAGAATGGTCAAACAAATGCGCAACTTTCAAATCTCAACAATAATATGCTTCTGTCCTTATATACTTGGCAAAAAAAATCAGAAAATATAAATACAGGCTGATATAGTCGAAGACCTTGTTGATGATACCAAATTCCTGTCAAGGATCTTGGAGTACCATTCAAATGCACTAAGTGTTAGAGCCCACTCTAACTACATAACCAAAAAAGGCAGTTAAGGTTGTTATACCTTAATCTCACAAATAGCTTTTTTCTCAGTAACTATAAACAGTAATACTTAGAGTCATACAAAACATTTGCCTAGATACCATATCTCAAAATACAGTTCTTCAGTTAAGAACCGCACATTGAGTATCTGATATTAACTCATTTGACAAAGTCCAGAAATATTTCACAAGTAAGAGTTCTCCATTTCCCTCTACTCGATTGTGCAAAACTACCATTTGCACACAGAGTCAAATTCCTAGGACCTAGAAAACCTAGAAAACTACTGCCCCTTTCAGTCTCGAATCTAATATAGTCTATAAATCATACATTTGCAATGTCTACGTGTCAATGGAATACTTCAGCTGTTCACCATAACAACACAGCAGAACAAACGAATAAAAACAAACTTCAAGGGTTAATCACCGGTACTACCAAACTTGATTGCAGGAATACGATTTCATGCCCACAGAGCGGTTCAATGTCTTGGAATACTCCTACCTGATTCTGTGGTTTCTTCCCGAAACCCCAAAAAACTTTTAAGCTTAGAGCGTCTACTATTTGACGCTCACAGTCTTCCTAAGAGGTCTTGCAGGGTGGGCGCGCATAAGCGACACTCAACATGCCACCATTCTTGTCGCTATCTGTTTCGTTTTATTTTTGTTAAATTTTCTTATATGTATCCATTTTTCATAACTATGTTTTTACGCATACCTATTATCTTGTAAGCAATTGACAAAAATAAATAAATAAAAAATAAATAAAATAATTAGATTAGAAAAAATTCTTTTTCATACAATTTAAACTTCCAAAATAGATGTAATTTTCATTAAAAAATGTTAAATAGAAATGTTAACAATATTTATCTTGGCAAAGATCAGATGGCTCATTATCACAGAAATAGTTATACATTTGCCATCTAAGCTATAGCATTTTGCTCTGGCTTTTTCAGAGAACTTTAAATAATAATCCAAATGGACAATTTCTTTCACTACTTCACCTTCATTCCCACTACAGGACCATGTGAGTCTTGACCATTTCTGATGGTCAATTGTTGATAGAAAGAAATATCAGGAGGAGATATGTGTGTGTGTGTGTGTGTGTATCCTGTTACCCCAAAAATATGATGTATCCTGAAAGTAAGCCCTAGCTTGATTTTATTATGTGTGCCCAATATAAGCCCTACTCCCAAAATAAGCCCTAATTAAGATCCCGCTCACTCCAGAATGCACAGGTAAAAATTAAGGGTGGGGATACGTGGGTAAAGCTTACCTTACTACTTACCTTTGGACAGCTGTAGCCAGGCCTCACACATCCCAACACCTCCCTCACCAGCCTATTTCTTTTGTAGCCAGCAAGGCTCTCCTAAAGGCCTCTGTAGCTGATAACAGAGTCCCAGATTGATCTGGAGCTCTGTTATCAGCTTCAGAGGCC
This sequence comes from Laticauda laticaudata, assembly GCA_004320025.1. Taxonomy (NCBI): domain Eukaryota; kingdom Metazoa; phylum Chordata; class Lepidosauria; order Squamata; family Elapidae; genus Laticauda; species Laticauda laticaudata. The sequence continues at coordinate 4,114 of BHFT01039962.1, forward strand.
TTCAAGAAAGACTTGTGGGCTGCAGAATAAGTTCCCGAAGGTCTCTGACAGTGAAAAGGAGGCCGGGATGGATATATAACACACACACACACACACACGATGTTTATATTGATCCAAATCTTAGTAGAGCTAAGTATGGGTAATGTAGAACAGAGTTCGAGTGCTGACATGGAAGTTGTTCCTTTTAGGCCTTCCTCCACACTGCCCACCTAACTGCAACAAAATAATGCCCTTTTCAGGACTGTTGAATGTGAATAGATTTCAGTTTTTTTCAAATTCCCTCACCAGCTACTTGCATAAAAATAATAGCACTTTTCTAACAATGAAGGGTTCTATAATGGCAGACCTCCTGAATGACTCCTTGAGATGAATTATGTAGATAAAAAAAAGCCTGGGTAAATAATGGACTGAAAATAAAATATAATCCTGAGAGCCATTATGTGGGGGAATTGAGGGCAAGACCAGCAAATAATTAATTTGCATTATGTCCGGAGTGTTTTAAAAGTAATGCAATAATAACTTGACATTAATATTACATTACTGATATAATCCTTTGGTTGCAAGGTGACTCAATGATGGGATAAATCACCATAACTAGGAATTACCATTCAGTAGGAAAGAGAAAAATTAGAGAAAGAAATGCAAAGGGTAGGGCTAAAAAAAAGAAAAGAAATAAAAACAAACAAGGAAAAATAGAAAGTCCCTCCATAAAGAAAAAGAAAACATCAAGGACAGGCTTTTGTTGCTTGTTCCTTTGAGCTTCATCACCTAGTTGCATTTCCAATTCAGCTGAGATTTGGATTAGAAAAAGATTGAGAACTATTTTTATGTAACTTGTTTCTTTACATCAAATACTGATTTTAGGGGACCTCTTCAACCAGCTGCTGTTGTTTCTTGACATTGCTGCTGTTTTGCTCAGAGTATCCCCAGCCTTCCCCACCATCCCTGAGAGTTGAGAGTCTTTGAAATTACAAGATAGAACGGTGGAAGAGGTAAAATTACTATGACAACACTCAAGTTCTTGTTAACATAGATTTATTATTTTATAGATGTTCTGGCATTTGGAAAACAGCAACATTCTTTTTGATATTCTTAATTGAAAGGATTTATTTAAACCAATAAGCAGATTTACACTTACATCTAGGCATACATGTTCAATTCTCATTTATTCAGTCCTCTAAATTTGTTTCTCACTGTGGCCTACCAGATAAATTCTGCATTTCTGGAAAGCCTCTTATTTGTAGGTTTCACGTGCATGCACACCCTTTGAAATTAGTTTTCCGTTTCATACTGGCCTGAAGAGGTCTTTCTCGAAGCAAATGTTGTTATATACAATACAGTTCTCACATATACAGCAACATAAATAGCAACATATACAGAACTGCAGTCAGAAAAAGGCACATCTGCAACTACATATGGCATTTGGCTTGGGCATTTAGCTTGGGCACCATGCCCTGGCATGACCAGTTAAATTCCACTAGCATATACTAAAGGTCACCTGGGCTGGGAAGATCCAGGGCATATTTTGCACATCATCAAATTAGTCCTGCCTAATGTGATCCAGTTGTTTGAGACTATCAACATAAAGGAATTGGGATGCCTTCTTCATTTCAAAAAAACAAATTGCATTGTCTCCATCATCTGATTCAATTTATTAAAACAAATTGTGACTACCATGTTGGATGTTGGGGTGGGAAGACATTAATGTCATGCATTCATTAATGTCATTCCTCCCTCCCTCTTTCTCTCTCTCTGTGTATGTGTTGTGTTTGTATGCAATTGGGTGAAACTTTCAAAAGGTCATGTTGATCCTTCTGTGGGACATGGCTTCCATAAAGTTTTAAGGAGAGATTACTTTGTCACACCACTACACTTTGTACACTTGCCCTTTCAAATGCTTTCCATACTGGTGATCTACTCAAGTTTTATAACATTGCCCTAATGCAGGGGTCTTCAAACTTGACAGCTTTAAGACTTGTGGACTTCAACTCCCAGAATTCCTCCTCCAGTCATTCCTCCTCCCAGGAATTCTGGGAGTTGAAGTCCACAAGTCTTAAACTTGCCAAGTTTGAAGACCCTTGCCCTAATGCATATTTTAAGGCACTACTGCATTAGAAAAGCTTTTCTTTAAATACACATCTCCGTCAAACATCAGGAGCCCCACCTTTTCTTTGCTGTGCAGATACTGTAGTTTGTTTCAGTAAAACATTTGAGAATAATGAATACTGGTAGGCTATTGACCATGCCATGTCAGAAAACTCCACTAGCAGATCATTGACTTAAAAGAACTGCATGGGGTAGATTTCATTTATACTCTTAGCCCTGTATGGATAGACACAGAGAATCTCCCTCCACTCCCAAGTGGACAAGGAATGATTAATATGCACCACCATTTTATAGGACAGGTGTTTTTTCCAACCTTGGCAACTTTAAGACAGGTGGACTTCAATTCCCAGAATTTCTCAGGCAGCATGGCTGGCTGAGGAATTCTGGGAGTTGAAGTCCACCCATCTTACAATTGTCACAACTGAAAGATCCTCAACTAATAGCAGTCTGGAAACTTTCTATAAACATTTAGCTAACAAAATTGCTCTATGCCTTCTCCTTATGACCAAAACTAAAGAACTGCACATACTGCTATTTTCTTAACCTGGCTCCTTTCAAAGCAGGATAGGATATTTTTTTTGACCCAGGTAAAGTCTCTTTTAAACACTGTAATGGGTTGTATTCTTTTTAAATAGCAATAAGTGAAATTATTTCATTTCCCAGCATTAGATATGAAACGAAGAGTCAATCTGCCAACAACAACAACAAAAAGCTTTATACCTTGGATTCATTTTTCCCTCTTTCAAGCTTTAGCTGTTTGCCCTAAAGAGTCCTGGGCGTCTTTAGAAGCCTTATTTGTTACACAATAAACCAGTCTGTCTTGTACAGATATGCAGTTTTGTACACAATATAGTGTGCCTAAGTGCACATTTAAGTACAATATCTATACCGGAGAGAAAATAATTGATTTAAGAGAGATGACAGCTCAGTAGCTCATTTCATACTTTCACAATTTAGCAATTTTTCCGGAAGCCTCTCGTTTTGTTTCCTTCCACAGTGCTGCTCATCTTGGCTTTCCATCAATTTACCTCAAGCATCTAAAACAGCAAGGGACATTTCTGAACAGCCTGGAGTATTCATCCTGGATCTGAAATGAAAAGATAGCATGAGCACCTTAGCTTACTAACAGGTAAATATGTATGTTTTAAGCCTCTTCTACCAAATGTGGCCCATTTTGGCAATTCTTGACTCACTTTTAAGCATGGGGCACCAAACTAAATCAGACTTCAACATTGCTATAATGCATTTAATGTGTGCATTACCAACTCTCTCTAGTTTGGATTATATTTTTCTTTAGATCTTACTCAAATCTGAATCAGGTATTTAAGGCCAGCATGATATTGCTCTGGAGAACAGCTATTTGTTTGTTTGTTTATTTATTTATTCATAAACTTTCCAAGATTTCTGGGGACTGTTATGTTTGTAAGAAATTATTAGTCACTTGATCCCAAACATGTTGTGGGTTTCTCCATATCTGGTAAATATGAGCCATGGTGGCACAATGGTTAGAGTGCATTACCGCAGGCTACATCTGCAGGCCGCCTGTAATTTGGCAGTTCAAGTCTCACCAGGCTCAAGGTTGATTCAGCCTTCCATCCTTCCCAGGTGGGTAAAATGAGGACCCATACTGTTGGGGGCAATATGGTGACTCTGTAAACCACTTAGAGAGGACTGTAAAGCACTGTAAAGCGGTATATAAAAATCTAAGTGCTATTGCTATTGCTGTTCTACATTCCTGGTAATTCCTGGTGAATATTTTTTTGAAATTATCAATTTGGAAACTTAATTTTACAGCCCTGCTTAATGTTTTTTTCCAAGTATTAAACATGATTCCTTCTTTCTTTAAATTGTTACCCTTTTGCACTTGTGCAAATAAACAAAAAACAATCTTCCTCATCATTCTATCAATGAGTCAGTCAATCAACTTCATCCTTGTTACTCTATGATTGCTCCTATCTTTCTATAAAATGGAAGTGGATACCTAACTCCTGTATCCTAAATCCCAGAATAAGTTCAGAGAATGGGTGTTGTTTTGACAAGGGGCTACAAACAAAGGGCCCTTTCTCAAGGCCTCCAAACAGAGGCAACAGTTGCCTTAACTATTTCAGAAAGATATAATTATATAAGCATGTCTTCCAAAAACTTTTGCCCTTCACTGCAAAGGCACCCTGCAGACTTTTCTGTTCCAGTTTTAATGCATGTTTTCTACTTTCTGTTAATAGATTCCTTGATGTCTGGATCAACTGCGGTGTCTCATCTGAGATAAGATGTGTTCAGTTATTCTCCCAACTGTCAAGGGAAGGAAAGTGGGGATGAAGGGTCTCTTTAGACTACACCACCTTATGAGAAAACTATTCAACATGTTTCTGGAAGACTGGACAGTCTTCAAGAATGTCTTACCTGGATTACTCATGCAGGTGGGGGTAGAAGATGATTGCTAAAGAGATTTTGCAATCCTGTTTCCTTTTGTTGGTGAGAGTATAGGGAAAGAAGCAGCAGGAGGATGGGTTCTTAGAGCCTCTCAGATAGAAACCATGGAATTGGAGAACTGACAGCATCAGACCTGCCCTCTTATTTTCTTCCCACTTCTTCGCTTGCCATGAGTGGTAGGAAAAATGGTGGGAGAAAATGGCATTTCTGGTGCAACTTTTCCAATCCAAAGAAGTAATGATTGCATAGTATTGGAAAATTGACAGCAAAAGACTTGCTCAGACTTCTTCTTGCTTGTGTTGCTAGGGTGGTAAGGGGAGAAGTAGAGAGGCAAGAAGGAAACAGCCATTCTGATGCCATGTAACTAATTCCTAGAGTGGTCATTTAATGACAGTTCAACACCATGGGCCTTCTCTTCCAGTAATTGTTACCCAAAGAGGCTTTCCCCACTCTTTTTCCTTTTCCTTATTTTTTCTTGTGTCAAGACAGAAAAGGAATAGTACAAATTAAAACAGGGTACTGTCTTACCATGGGCTGTAGCTCAACATTTGCAGTCTGGATATACATTAATTTTTCTAAAGAGAAACTGAGGTAACTGAGTCTGTTTAACCTTCAGAAAAGATGACTGAATGGATATGCCAGCACTTTTCAAGTATCTAAAGAGGCTGCAAATATGTTTTCTATCATATATTGCAAATTATGAAATAAGGGCCTTAAGTAATAGATGGGCAGACTTTGATTGAATGTTAGGCAAAACTTCCTATAAGGAAGAACAGTTTGATCATAACACAGTTACTTANTAATAGATGGGCAGACTTTGATTGAATGTTAGGCAAAACTTCCTATAAGGAAGAACAGTTTGATCATAACACAGTTATTTATGAATATGATGGGATATATATTTCATTGGGATCTTTTAATTTAGATTATTGCACTGAGCAGATCATCCAGCATAAGATATTGAAAACCGTATAAATGATGAAATTTATGAAACATAATTACCAGTATTGCCCTTATTCTGAGGGTGGTATACCAGTGCAGTGCAGATATCAGAGAAGTTTTATATACTAGTTTTGTTTGCAGTTTGAGTACCAAGATTACTACTTGGAAAATGCAAGTAATAGTTTCAGAAAAAGTTCTTTTACTGAGACTGGGGCTTGGGTGACTAATTATCCAATCAAACTTTCCAAGAGCCAATTTTATTCAAGCTCTTCTGAAACAGCTCTGGTTTTCAAGTAGCTGCTATTTAAAGGAAGGAAAGAAGGAAGGAAGGAAGGAGGGAGGGAGGGAAGGAAGGAAGGAAGGAAGGAAGACGGGGAGAGAGGGAGGAAGATGAAGGAAGACACAGAGAGAGTGACTGACTAAGTAAGCAAGCAAGTAAGTAATATATTGACAGAATGACAGAAAGGGAGGAGGGAGGAATATATTGGCAGAAAGACAGGAAAAGAGGGAGGAAGGGAGGGACTGTAGGAAGGATGGAAGGAAGGAGAAGAACATTTTAAGGATAATTTTGTATAAATGCACCTCATGGTCTATTTACATGTATACTGAAAAAAAACCTTACTTTTCGTGACAGCACACAAAGAAATATAAAGATGAACAGTCCCTGAAATGCATTGAAAATTGTGAAAAGATATGCCGTAGCCACTGATCCCTGGATGACATGGAGCACACCAAAAATCCACGTAGCCCCCAGGAGAAAAAGGAGAGAAAGTGCCCCTCGTGCACAGGATCTAGGGAGAAGGGAAAGAAGAGCTATTAGCTTTGCTTCTCTTCCTAGTTCCTTCCCTTAAATGTGAGTCACTGACAAACCCTTGCATTCTGCTTTGCAGTGACATGGTTTCTGCTTTAGGGTGTGCTACAGTACCATGGCTGAAATAAAGTTCCTATTTTGTTTTCTGAACAGTCACCAACAAAAGTGGAAATGCTGATGGCTTTTAAACACTGGCTGTCTTAATCTTCAAATCTGTTTTCTCTAGTGTGCTGCAGAACCATATGATTTGATTTTAAATCTACTGTTGGTGCAATTCCCCAAGGTAAAACATATGTCTGTTATGAAGTATAGCCCCTAAGAAACCTTGGAAAAAAAAATGTATGGTATGTTCTGAGGTCAGCAAATGTGCCAGGCATCAGAGGGAACTTTTGGGCTGTTTTCTCTATTCCAGCCTCAGAAATAGTGCTTAGTTTGGTCAAAAGACAGACTTTCCCCTTATTCTGAAACCAATTTGCTTTCCCAATGCAAAGGAAGTTTAAATTGTTGCAGGGTCAAGATATTGACTCCCAAGCAGCTCACAGATCGGTTCCCTGAGATTATTTCTCTCTTCATATGTGAACACATTCTAATATAAATTACTCCAGCTTTGGTCATGAGCTATGATAAATTACACAGTGTGCTTTTGCAAATGGACTCAGTCATTAATTTTCTCTTTCATTTGCAGCCCACTGGTTTTGAATTTCCTTTGCAGAAAGTTGTTTTCCCCTCCCTCTCCCTCCCTCCCTCTCTCCCTCTCTCTCTCTCTCTCACACATCTCTCCCCCCCCCACACCGTCTCTCTTTTCTTGCTGCTTCCTTAGATTTGTACAGTATAACCATTTGACTCCATTAGGCTTGGCGCTCTGTGAAAGCTGATCAGGTGGAGAATGGGAGCAAAGTGATCAATCAAAGAGCTGCTAAATCCTAACTATAAATCTAGTGCAATGACTTGAAACAACATGAATGTTTCCAAGCAACAAAAACAGTAAGTTGCTTTCAATGGTCCCTATAGCACATTCCAGCTTTTCCAGCACAAATGCTTTTCAAGGGCTCTATAAATCAGTTTTAAAGAAAGCAGATTGATGGAAAAATCATAGCATCCCATGAAATAAAAAAAAGAATAACAATAAAAAATAAACCCTGGTGAAGGAATTAAAAAAAAAGGAACACCTATTTCTATAATTTCTCTGGAAATGGAGTGAAACATCAAAAGCCTTTCCGAGAGTTTAGAACAAGAGAGTTAAGCATATCTTTGGTTCCCTTTACTAAAGGATTTGGATTCTTATGCAATATTAAAACTTTAATCTTGCTTTCAAGAGTAAGATGGTCATATCAGCTAGACTTAATCCCAGGTTTGGTTTTTTTCCCATATAGAATATTTGTTGTTAAAAAAAATACGCTGAAAACTTTAACTCTGAATGATGATGTAGAGCAGGGGTGTCAAACTCACATTGTTACAGTAGCATCACATGACATATTGGGATTTTTCCCCCCTTTGCTTAAACCAGGCATGGGAGTGGCCAGTGACTCTTACCTGACATTTTCATAGCAGCTAACTTCTGGTTTTAGCATAGCTGTTTGACGAAATACTTTATAGATAATTACTCCAAATGCCATCCAATTCACCTTGAGAAATATAGATTGACATTTTAGTTTCGAAAGAAAAGCTTTCCCAGTACACATTTACAGTATTTTCATATTTTAAAAAACCAATTAAGTAAGTCCATTTGATGTATTAATGAGGAAGAAAAGCCACTTTATAAAGCAGTAGTAAGTCCTGCACTTATGCAAATTCAGAATTATAACTCTTTTTTTTAATTTCAGCTTTATTAGTTTCCTTACAATTAAAATAGGAACAGGAAACATATAAAACTGATTAGTGTGGTATATAGAAATTTTATTTATAATTAACTAAACCTCACAAAGTAGTAAATGACATGCATAGTGGAAAAATAAAGTAAAATTGAAAAAACAAACAAAAAGAACCTGAAAGGAGAAGAAATATTGTATTTTGCCAACTTTTGCGTAGTACTGAAACAGTATTTACATCTTGAAAAATATTTACATTTTTATTTAAAATATGTCATTCAATTAAGAACATCTACCCAATAATGTCCAAATATCACCTTAGATGCTAGAATTATCACAATACTTCTACTGTAATTGGAATGAAGTTCTTGCCAAAATTTCAAGGGAGCCAAATAATAAATCTTAATAGCACATATTTAATATATTTTTATTCTAATATATTGCATTACTGACATTAGCAAATAAGTCAAGTGATATAGTTTAAAATCAGGAAAACAGAAACCACTATAATGAAATAGAATGGTAATTCAATGTGTTTTCCAAAGCAGTCTTTACATGTTTTATAAATTAACTGGTAAGGTTATTTGAAGAACAGAAATTCATCCTAAATTTAACTATAAAATGCAAATATTTATCTCGTGTTTTAATCCAAACCAAATTAGACAAAGATCAACCTAAAATATTCTGCATTCCTCTTATTGCCAGAAATACAACACTAATAGCAGGATGTTTTTATAGAAACTTTGAGTACAGAATACAGAAGCATATGAGGATTTCACAATAAATTTACATTGAAATATTTTGTGTCAATCTGGCAATACCTTCATCAAACAATGTAGTAAAAGAAACAAATGAACATTGTTTGCCTTAGTTTGAAAATATTGAACTAATTGGTTAGAAATGTTATATTTGTTTCACTAACAACAAGTAAGAGAGAAATATAAAACTTCAGCATACACTGAATAACAGTATTTCCTATCAGACATATGGGATAACAGTATCCCATATGAGACAGGAAGAGCTTCTTCTCTAACAATAATTCTTGGGCTATTCTGCAACTATTCCTGTCAAATAAACTACCTGGAAATGAGGTTACATTTGTTTCTCCTTATCAAGTCACAATGGCTGTTTCCAGTTATAGGAAAGGGAAAGAATCAACTTTTTCTGTTTTCCAAGGCTGGACGCTTCATAGGAACATATCAAGACCAAAGGAAGCTCCTCAGCAAAGACCACTTTCTGAAAGTTATCCTACAGTACAGAGGTGGTATTCAGCAGGTTCTGACCAGTTCTGGAGAACCGGTAGCGGAAATTTTGAGTAGTTTGGGGAACCAACAGATACCACCTCTGCCTGGAGATTTTACAGTATCCTTCCCCTGCCACACCCACAAAACCACGCCCACAGAACCAGTAATAAAAAAATTTGAATCCCACCACTGCTACAGTAGCTGAAAAAATAACATTGATCCCTTTTCTTCTTCACGCTACAAATGATGTTGCAGCCAATGCAGCAGTTATTATGGAGAGCAATATGAGAATCTACATGCAGTCCGTTCTGTTTCACAAAATACACATATGCACAATATCACATACCAAAGCAAAATTAAGACCAGTTTTAGGACCTAAACTAAGGACTGTCTGTCTAGAGAGGTGGAAGGACTTTCAGAGGGGTGGGATTCTACCGGTTCCGGTGAATCCCTTGCTCCGAAGATCAGCTGGCAGTGAACACTTTTGCTGCAACAAGCATGTGGGCCCGCCTGCCTGTCTCTGCTCTTTCCTGTGCTTTATTGCCTTTTGTTAGAGCACAGCTGATTCACTGGCAGAGCGGTTTGTCATGCCTCAGCTGTTTTATACACAGGGATTGCAGTAGAAGGTAAGTATTAGTGCTTTTTTAAACACTGAGCACACACGTGTAAAAAAAATATGCAATCACCAAACTGGTTGTTATACCAGTGGAATCCCACCCCTGGACTTTCCCCATCTGGAATGCTTTAATTTAGCACCTTGCTCTTGAACATGGAGTTGGCCTCAATCATTGCTCCCAGCAATATTATTTAAATTAGCTATGTTCTCCTTTGTTTTGGATTTTAATTTAATCTGAAAGGAACTTGCTTTGGTCAAGGTAAATATTATGGGACACTCTGTGACATTCTAGAATTGAATGCATATCATGAATTATACGTATCCCTTCACATTGGCCAAGCTTGCTGTGGCAGCTGGGAAATATATTTCATCATCTTTTAGGTTTTGGCTTCTGGGTGGAGATCAGAGGTGGTATTCAGCAGGTTATGACCAGTTTTGAAGAACCAGTAGCGGAAATGTTGAGTAGTTCAGAGTACAGGCAAATACCACCTCTGACTGGAGATTTTACAGGATCCTTCCCATGCCATGCCCACCAGCCATGCCCACAGAACCAGTAGTAAAAAAAATTGAATTCCACCACTGGTGGAGATCATGATGGACTAATATACTTCTGCACTGCAGAGACAATGCTGAACTAAAGATTGGCAGCCAGGACTTGAACCCTGGCTGATGGATCTTCTTTGAGAAAAGGAGGAAGTTGTGGAATCATTCATTTGAGTTCTGGATGATAGTTCCACATGAAGAAATCTACCCAATCCTTGGGGATTTGTGGGTAATTTATGAGTACAGCTCTAGCAACTGAGGAAGAAAGCATCACACTCACAGCCTTTGACAGATTGGAAGGAGTATTTAACATTTAAGCAACAGAGATACCTACATAATTCAGTCCAGAAGGCAAGATGTTTTTATGAAACAAACAGAAAAGTTTAAATGATGCTGTCAGTTAATGCAAAAGGGAAAGCCATTGCTCCTTGATGCTATTTCCACCATTAGACTAGTCCTATTAAGGTTACACTTTCAATCCTGATACGGGATTCATCCATTTGAAAATTCATGGTGCAGGGTTTCCAGTCAGGGATTCAAAAGAGCATCAATAGGTTCACAGTGGTATATTTGTGCTGATGCAGTTTATCCTTTTAATGATTTTTGGCATACTGAATTTCTAATATAAAGATCTAATATAAAGCAGCCAAAAGAAGATTATTTAGATCATGGAAATGACACCCATCAATCAATCCTCACATTAACAGTTATGTTATCTTGTTTACCTGCAACTTAAATGTAAAATCTAAACTGATCACAATGTACATGAGACTTAAAATTAGAATCTATATTTAGGTTCCACTTTTCATACTTACAGTAGGTAACTATGTATAGATCACAAAATCAAAACCTTTTAATCCCTTTTTAATGAGATAAAAATTATTCCCTTTTGTTAATGAAAATATCTGGGGTGAGGAGGTGGACAGAATGTTATGTCAATAGCCCAGACAGTACAGAACTGAAGGGAGAGAAGATTATTTCTTGCTGAATAATAAGATAAGATATCAGACTATCGATTAGTAACTGAATACATAATATAAAGATATAGTAATGTACCAAACTAGTACACACTCTTTATGAGATTTTTAAAAAAATGTTAAAAGGATACGTTGATTTTATTTGTCCTCAATATTCATGATTCTTTTCTGGCTTTTATTGTTCTAAACTCTTCTATAATTTTATTTTGTTTTATTATTTTTTGTGATAATAAAGCACAACAGTTAATCCAATAGGACTGAATATGTATTCTTGAGAGAGGACTCAAAATGGAAGGCCAAGTAATCCTTAGTTTCCAATTTGAACAAAGACTCTGAAGGAAGATGGGCTAGTGTAGAAATAGGATAGATATTTAGCACCTCACAGTGCAAGAATTCTTCTTTGCTAGAGTATGGCGGGAAAGGATGGAAAACATTTCATGAACAGAGAATGGATTGCATATAGATTCTCATATATAAAAATCAGAATCCAGATAGCATCTACTTAAAATATCGAACTTCTTTCCAGTTGTAATTATTATGGCCCCAGAGCGAAGAAAGTCTGCTGTGGGTTTGAATTTGTATTGGTTTATTAAATCTTTCAAACTTCTTGGTCCCTGTGATTTTTTACCAAGATAAAGCTGTTCATATTTTTAGTTTATGTTCTTTGGGTTATTTGATTCAGCAGCTTTCAGTGTAAACAACAACAATGAAATAAAGTATCTTTTAAATGAAAAGTTACTGAACGCTACAGTATATAAATAAATCCTCCAGTGTTTTAACTCTGGAGTGCCTGTTTTCAAGTGGCAAGAACAGCAAGTACAAATCATTGTAATTTTGAGTTTCTCTGGAGAGAATCAGAAAATCACAAGGTATCCTAGTGTGTTAGATTTTGTATTAGGATCCATGACTGAGTTGTAAGACATCCATACAGTTCCATTTTGAGCTCACATCTGAGGAATACAAGGTATTTCATCTTCTATTGGCAGTTTGCTTAAACAGATGGCTTTGAATGCATTTCTTGCCTTATGTTGGCATACAGGAAGAACAACCGAATTTTGATTTGCCCAGCCATAGTCTTTGTTGCGTATTATATTATTATTATTATTATTATTATTATTATTATTATTATTATTATTATTATTATTATTATTATTATTATTAAAAAGGCCCAGAAGCATCTAGTCATTCTCTAAAAGCATTTCCCCTAGGCATTAAAAAAAACCAACCACATATATAATATATACAGTATTTCATCAGCTCAGATTCAATAGGATGACAGTTTTTCCTGCCTATTAATAAGGATCAAAGAATGCTGGGTGAGAGTGTATTCAGGCAAGAAATGGTAGAATGTCTTAGGTTGACGAGAAGGCATTGGATCCTATGTCAGTCAGTCAGATAAAGGGTGAAACTGGGAGAGTGAAGTACTTAAGTGAGATATAAGTTAGAAAGAAGAGAAATGAATGAGGGGTTAAATAAAATAATGAGAAGTTAAATAAAATACACTATCTTGGAAAAGATAGAATGTTGCATTACAGGAAAAATGAACTAAAGTAGTTTTCTCCCCCTCTATGCTTAATCTCTGCTTAGTTTTCCCTTTCAGTTCACAAATTATCCATATCGAATTCTGCTTTAATCTGCCCATTGATTTTAGGATGGTCTGTAGGAAAATAACAGTTAAGTAATAATTGCACCTTAAATGAGAAATAAAGCAATATTTCAAACATCCCCCCCCTGAGATTGGCTCCCACCCTCCTGACCTTCCACAAGAATGTGAAGATTTAACTCTGATAGTGGTTTGGGGCCCCACTGGAAGAGTATCAAATTTAAGATGTTTGATGGGCCTATAGTATACAGCTCTTCATAGTGACTTACAGCCCTCTCTAAGCACTTTACAGAATCAGCATATTGCCCACAACAATCTGGGTCCTCATTATACCAACCCCATGAATGGAAGGCTGAGTCAAACTTGAACCTGGTGAGATTCAAACTGCCAAATTGCAGGCAACTGGCAGCCAGCAGAATTAGCCTGGTCCCCCTAATTATCCTACTCCTTCCCACTCCATCTTTTAGTGATAATTTGTAATTTCTATTTTTATTACAGTTAGATATATATGTCTGTATGGTTTTATTATTTCCACTGTTGTAAGCCACCCAGTGATACCTTGTGGCAAGATGAATTTAATTTAATAAATAAAGAGTAGCTGAGGAGTTGGTGGATGGGATAACATTTCTGCTTTTCAGTATAAATCCTGACAATAGATTTATTTGTTTATCACATTTCTATATGTTCATCACACTTGCGTGGCTCTGGGTGGTTTACAAATAAAATAATAAACACTTACTATCATAGAATGTAAATTTATGTTATCAACGTCCTTTATCATTCTTCTATCCCACAGAAATAGCTTATAATTGGATATTTCTAGATTTGTGCATGTAACTTCTCTACTATGCAAGCCGCACAGCATGCCAGCTTGCTTCCAGATCCAATTTAAGGTGTTGGTTGTCACCTTTAAAGCCCTTCATGGCATGGTACCAAGTTGCCTGAAGAGTTGTCTTGTCTCAATTATTTTGACCTGTCCTACCTAGTCAAGCAGTGGATTCCATCAATTAAAGAACTTTGATTGGCAGGACCTAGGAAAGGGCCTCCTCTTCTGTTGCCTCTGCCCTTGCTTGGAACATCTTATCCCCAAAGTCCCCACACTTCTTTTCCAGAAGAATGCTAAGACCTGTCTCTGCCACATGGTGGTCTAAGAGTATTATGCAACACTGGGAGTGACTGGGGGCTTGAAAACACTCCCTCCTTGTTAACCTTGTGAATGTTTAAACTTTGATTCTGTCAGGGATGAATGTCCAGACCCACACCTGTAGAGTTCATACTAATTACTTTATTCTTCTGTGCCAGTTTCACAGGAATCTTCCCAGGCTGGTGACTTGTCCCTGAAAAAAACTAGATAAAGTCCAACTTCATCCAAAAAAAGGGAGGGGGAATTCAGACCTGGTTCCCTTTTGTTTATGTAGGAACTCTAGCTAAGTCCTCATCTGATTCCTCCTCCTGAATGGTATGGCTGCTTTCCAACAAATTCTGACTTTTAATTTGTACATTCTAACCTTGCTTTTAATTTTATGTCTAATTTTTATTAATTTAGTCCAGGTGGTATTCAGAGTGGTATTCAGCAGGTTCTGACCAATTCTAGAGAACCGATAGTGGAAATTTTGTATAGTTCGGAGAACCGGCAAATACCACTTCTGACTGGCCCTGCCTCCATCTATTGCTGATGGCAGTTTTATTTCAACCATGGCTTCAACCTTAATTAAATGTCATTACTATCTATTTTGGATGCTAATTTGATATATTAATTATAATTATGTTTATTAATTTTAATGAATTGTAACTTTACTCCAAAAGTTTGGGTTTTGTTCTATTTTATACACTAAAATAAATAAGAGAGAGAAAACATAAAAAGGACAAAGGAATATTTCTATTTCTGGCCATTTGACATCCTTTCCCCACATCTCCCTATGATATTTCTCTCGTAAAAAGTAATAAAGTATATATGCCATATTTTTAAAAAATATTCTAAAGAGAAAGAAGGATTTCTTGATTAAAAAGAATACTTCAAACACTGCACATTCGCCAAAATGATTCACGGAAACATCTGTGAAAATTATCACATGCCAGAAATGAAAATATTTGGTGGGAACACAGATGTGAGAAAGTAATTGAAAATGAGCAGGTTAAAATATTATGTGATTTCCAAATACAAACTGTTGAGGTTTTGGCTGAAGAGTCAGTGGTGGGATTCAACCAGTGTTACTATCAATTTGGTGACTACACTGCGCACGTGTGTAAAAAAACCTTAAGCTATACTGCCCAGACAGCTGAAAAGCGCTACGTGCAGGTGCACAGCATTTGGAAAGCCACTTTTTTCCTGCTTTTTCAACCTCAGCTGTGCCATGCAAAGTAGCTGAGGTTGAAAAAGCAGGAAATAAAGGACAGGTAAGAGCCCAGGCAGGTGAGTGGGCCAAACAGCAGCAAACATAGAACTGGTTTGGTGTCTGCTGCTCTTCAGAGATACCGGTTTTTTAGAACCCAGCAGAACTGGAAGCATCCCACCCTTGATCAGATTTCAACCATATTTGAACACAGATAGTCATTGATGTATGACTGCAATTGTGCCCAAAATTTCTGTTGCTAAGCCAAGCATTTGTTAAATGAGTTTTGTACCATTTTGTAATCTTTTTTTTTTTTGCCACAGTTGTTAAACCAATTACTGCAGTTGTTAAGTACATTCACAGGGTCATTAAGTGAATCTGGCCTCCCACATTGACTTTGCTTGTCAGAAGCCAGCTGGGAAGGTTACAAATGGTGATTACATAACCCTGGAACAGTGCAACTGTCATAAATGCATGGCAGTTGCCAAGTGCCCGCATTTTGACCATGTAACCATGGACATGCTGCAACAGTCATAATGTGAAAAATAGTCACTTTTTTCAGTGCTCTTGTAACGGACACTAAATGGATGGTTGTATGTTGAGGACTAAGAGGCCAACATTTACAAAAATCTGTTAATGCATATGATTTGGGGGGGCGGGGCAGTGTGGCTCAAGGTTAGAAGGCACAGTTTTTTCATATAAGACGTTAAATTTTCACGTATTTCAACTTGGAGTTCTAGGTAGCAATTCTCAGACTTACCTGCTTAAATTAGATAGGCACTGCCTTGTTGGTCAGTACAAGCTATAATACTTGTTCACACAAACCCGACCCCATAGGCCTTCAAATTATGACTTGCAACCAGATATGTAGGTTGAGCTTTGCAACTTTGTGACTCATGAGTCTACTATTTCATTCAGTTTAATGGCTTACTTTCAAATGCATTATTAAAGCAAGTGTAACAGAATAACAGACTCAGAAGGGACCTTACAGGGCTTTTAGTCCAATCCTCTGCTCAAGCAGGAAACCCTATACCATTTCTGACAAATTTCTTCAATCTGTTCTTAAAAACCTACAGTGTTGAAGCACCTACAACTTCTAGAGACAAGTCATTCCACTGATTACCAGTTATTGTTCTTACTGTCAGGAAATTTCCCCCTTGTTCTGTGTTGGTTCTCATTTTGATTCATTTCCATCCATTGCTTCGTGGCCTGCCTTAACTTATTAAAAGTCTTGTGGTTACTGAGATGAAGTATGCACATTTATAACTGTATCCCATTGTTAAGAGTTGCAGGGATGGTACATGTCTGACAAGGCTGGAAAAGGGTGAGGTAAGAACCTCCATGGCTATTGCCACCCTGTTTGCTACTACAGTAGACTAGAAAGATGACACCAGTTTAGTAACTGGTGGCCTGACAAACAAAGGGATGCCTTCTTCATTCTGCTGTAGCTCTAAAGCAGGCACTAGTAACTCTAGCTGAAATTTTATGTTTACAATACTTTATTGTTGGTACATATGCATAGTATATAGGTTAAGTACTCATTTTTCAATTCTTCCATTCTTATTATTTCTACATGCCTCACAAAACAGGTTGTATACCTCCCTTGTGGAGGTAGGGGGAAAGAAAGGCATATACATTAGCAAAAGTAAAGTACAATTGCTTATATCAGACGCTAGCGAAATAATTCTTTAAACAGCATAATTTAGGTGCAACTGAAGAATTCAAGCAGTAATTATTCTGATCATGAGCATATTCAAGGGGAAGAAAAGAAAAATGTGACTCCTCTTCAAATCTCCCCAGTAATAAAATAATATTGAAAGCTATATGTTATGGAAGTATAATACGTAAGCATGAGACTTTTATGGCAGTCTTTCTGTAAAGAACAGAAACAGCCTTGGAAAGAGATAATTCTGAAGATTTTGACATACCATTTCTTAGTCTGTTCAGCATTTTATATTCAACACTTCAGAAATAAAACTTCCCATTCATCCCTTTTTCACTAACCTAGACTCTCACTCAATAATTGATGAAACTATCTATATGCTGATGTTAAATTTCAGTAAAGCAGAGAGAAGCAAAGTTATCTCCTGCTGTTTTTTAAAGTCACATTCTTTCTTTCTCTCATTTAAAAAAAAATCTATTTAGATATGTTTCCTTAAAAATATCTGATGTCACTATACAGACAACATTCCTCCCATGACCCTTATTATCAATGTTAGAAATAATAAGCTTGAATTCTGAAGTGCAGTCTTGCATGAAGAGAGAAAGATTTTTATCTTCTGGCAAAGGGCTGGTGAAATGAGGCTGCTTTGGG
Source organism: Laticauda laticaudata (assembly GCA_004320025.1). Taxonomy (NCBI): domain Eukaryota; kingdom Metazoa; phylum Chordata; class Lepidosauria; order Squamata; family Elapidae; genus Laticauda; species Laticauda laticaudata. Next base: position 21,841 of record BHFT01039962.1, read on the forward strand.
GCTGCTTCCATCAGGGTAGAAGAAAGTTAAATTGATAACTATGCAATGGTTTAAGCCAGTGAATAAAAATGTATGCCATATTAATTGCTTGAAATTGCCCACAAGCTGTCAGTCAACAAAGAAAGTATATCTGCTGTCTTATTTGTCTCATTATCATCTCCCAGATGGATACACCTGCCCAAATGCTTTAGCTATTTGTTCTAGTTTGACACAACTGGAAAAAATGTTTAAGAACAACAGCAGGAAGAAGTGCTGATGGCAGAGATGAGATAGAAGACTAAGTGGGAAAGAACAATCTTAAAATGGCACATCCATTCTTTTAAATTAAAGTGGACTGAATTTACACTCAAACCTGATGAAAGAAAAAAAAAGCCTATTTTCAGAAAATCCACCTCTGGGGAAAGTTGCATACTGAAAAGTATATGTGAGGGAAATTTGCAGACAGAATTAGAACACAATGCATATTGTTAGAAAAAAAATGTACATTTATGACCTGAGGATTTGGGTATTTGTGTTTATCTTGGGAATGAGAATGAGAATATTTTTTATTGGTCAAGTGTGATTGGACACATGAGGAATTTGTCTCTGGTGTAAAAGCTCTCAATGTACATACAAACAACAAAGTGATAAATCATAAGATACCAATAGGAGAAGGTAATAGGAAAGATGAAAAGGACAATAGCAATTCATCCCTACTCGAATAGAATAACAGAATTGGAAGGGATCTTCTAATCCAACCCCCTGCTTAGGAAGGAAGCCCTAGACCATTTCAGAAAATTGGTTGTCCAATCTCTTCTTAAAAACTTCCAATATTGGAGCATTCACAACTTCTGGAGGCAAGTTGTTCCACTGATTAATTGTTCTAACCATCAGAAAATTTCTTCTTAGTTCTAGGTTGCTTCACTACTTGATTAGTTTCCACCCATTGCTTCTTGTCCTGATCTCCCTCTTGTCCTGCTCTCATGCTTCTTGTCCTGCTCTCTTATTTGAAGAATAACTCGACTCTCTCTTCTTTGTTGCAACCTCTGAGATATTAGAACACTGCTATTATATCACCCCAGTCCTTATTTTCATTAAACTAAATGTACCCAGTTCCAGCAACTGTTCTTTACATTTTAACCTCCAGTCCCCTAATCATCTTTGTTGCTCTTCTCTGCACTCCTTTTAGAGTCTGAGAATATATGAATAAATATCCTTAGGCATAAGACAATGCTTTGGGAATTAGGTGTTTAGCAGAGTGATGATACGGGGGAAAAACTTGTCTTTGTGTCTAGTTGCTTTGGCATGCAATGCCGTATAGTAGCATCCTGAGGGGGGCAGTTTTTATGCCCTAGATCCTCCTCCAGATGGCAGCCTTGGTGAAATATTCTCTAGTAGTTTTTTATCTTTGTAAATGGAATAACCAGGAACTTCTATACAATAGATTAATAATTTAATATCCACAACATTAGCTTAAATGGATATAGATTTATAGTTTGCACAGATTTATACCTTAGAGTGATAGCCTTTGATTTCTTCTTTTTTCATTGTCAGAAAGAGGCCCCAGAAAATCACTGAAGTTTCTGACTTTATTCTTGAGAGGTATTTGGGAATCTAAAATGAAAACCTTACATGCAATCAGATACTCTTATGTGTGGCTGGACTACAAGTATAATCAAGTATCCAACTTAGATATGCATACCTTATATGCAATCAGATACTCTCATGTGTGGTTGGACTACTAGTATAATCAAGTATCCAACTTACATAGACACTTTGGTCTCCTTTGGTCTCCTATCAAAATTTTCCCTTTCCTTAATAATCGTGGGATGACACAGTAAGATCTGTGGGTTTTTTTGCTTGATGATACATGGTGTACAAAATTTTAGCTGGGATAGCTACTGAGGTAGATATGTTTTTGTTTCTTCACTCTTGGCCAGAGAAATAGAGAGGGATTTATTTACATTCTTACCAACTTTTATATCCAAATATCACTCACTCTGAGCAGCTTAGTATACTGTATTCCATAAGGCAGGGTTAAAAAATTACACATAAAGATCTCTCTCAAATTAACTCTCAGTTCCATACTAGGCACCACAAAACTGACTCAATTAAAAAACAAAATATCTTATTACAAAAGGGAATACATGATATTTCTGTCCCCAAGTCCTGTTGGAGAAACTAGATTTCCATGATCTGTCTAAAGGCCCTGTCACACTGCCCAACGGATGCAAAACGTTTGTAAAAAGGACACAGCGGATGAGAAAAATGTTCCATCCGTTGTTATCCGCTCTCAAAAGGGCAAAAATTTGCATAACCAGAGCAGATAACACGGAAAGGAATGGATGGGGGGAGATGCAGGGCGGGTGGAAAAACGGATGCAGAGCGGAAGCCTAGCAGATGAAAAGCGGATGGGAGCGGATGCGCACATCTGCTAGGCTTCCGGGGGACCTCAGCAAAGCGGACGCGGAACAGATACAACGGATGCAGAACGGATTGCACAACGGAATGAAGCGGAAGCACAGCAGAAGTCTAGCGGATGCACAGCGGAAGCCTAGTGGATGCCTGGCATTAATTGCGCATGCGGCGGGGGGATTTATTGTGTCAGCCCTGCGGATATAAAGGGAAGCAGCTCGGAAGCAGGTCACCATTCTGAGGAAAGACCTGCTGCCCAGACGCATTGAGGTGCCTTCGCCTGCCTGCCTTGCTGCCTGCCATCCTGCCAGCCTTGCTGCCTGCCTTGCTGCCTGCCTCCCTGCCAGCCGTGCTGCCTGCCTTGGTGCCTGCCTGCCTGCCAGCCTTGCTGCTTGCGCAGCCCTTCCTGCCTGCCTTCCTGCCTGCCTTGGTGCCTGCCTCCCTGCCAGCTCTTGCTGCCTGCCAGCCTTGGTGCCTGCCTGCCAGCCTCCCTGCCAGCCAGCAACCCCAAAAACATGGGGAAAAGAGGAAGCCTCACCATCTTCTGCAGCCCTGGCAAGAGGGACAGGGCCACCCTCCCGCCCCCTGGCCTTCATCTGCTTCTGCTGGGGCTTCTGTTGCATGGGCTCTCTCTTCTCTGCAGCTGGGGCTGTCTGCTGCTTCTGCTTCTGGAGGAGCTGCTGCTGCTGCTTCTGGTGTGGTGCTTCTGCTCGTGCTTATTCTGCTGAGAGCTGCTTCTGGCGGTGGTGCTTCTGCTCGTGCTTACTCTGCTGAGGCTGCTTCTGGCGGTGGTGCTTCTGCTCGGTTGCTACTCTGCTGAGGCTGCTCCTGGAAGGTGTGCTTCTGCTGGTGCTTACTCTGCGAGGCTGCTCCTGGAGATGGTGCTTCTGCCTGGTGCCTTACTCTGCTGATGTGCTCCTCGTCCTGCTGGTCCTGCTGGTCCTGCTCGTGCTCCTGGACTCTGTCGTCCTGCCTGGTCCTGCTCGTGCTCTGGTCTTGCTATCCTGCTCGTCCTGCTCGTCCTGCTCATGCTCCTGGTCCTGCTCGTGCTTCTGGTCCCTGCTCGTGCTCCTGGTCCTGCTCAGCTCCTGGTCTGCTCGTGCTCCTGGTCGTGGTCCTGCTGCTGCTGCTGCTGATGATGATGATCCTGCTGGTGCTGGCTGCTGCTGCTGCTGCTGCTGATGATGATGCTGATTATGATCCTGCTGGTAATGCTGCTGCTGGCTGCTGCTGCTGATGATGATGATGATGATCTGCCTGCTGCTGCTGTGTGTGGAGGAGCAGCCCCTACAAACTGGAAGCCCTCTGATGAGGGCCCATCTGGTCCTGGCAAAGGGAGGAAGAGGCATATGTGGGAACGGGAAAGGAGGCAATACTCCAATTGAGGAGGAACACGAGGATGAGGTGCTGAGTGGCTGAGAGAGAATGACTATATGTGGCGGAAGGGACACCGGCTTGTACAGGGACACCAAAAGGAAGCAGGCTGCTTGAGAGAGAAGGCGGAGAGTCTGCGGCTACACATCGGAGGTGCTCCTTGGCTGGTGGAAAATATGCACACGCTGTACAGGAAGCTGCACCTCAAGAAATCTGGCCAGGCCACGGTTAAGCTGACGGACAGAGAGACCTATGTCCTGGCCAGGTGCAGCTTCCTGGAGGGTGAGATCCGCCACCGAGGAGCAGCAGCAGCAGCAGCCCTCTCACGACCTCTCTCTCCGGCAGCCTGCTCAGAGCCAGTCCTCTTCCGGCCGAGAGTCAGTTCCTGTCTCCAGGCAGGTTTCTGTGGAGCGTGCCACGGCAGAGAACCCGCGGACAGGTGTTTTAACTGTGGTGGAGCACGTGGAGGACTCCCTGGTGCAGTGGGAGAAAGGAGATGTCACTTCCACACAGCCCTACCCACATCCACCCCAGCTCCCACCTCCACAGAAAGGCAGAGAGCCAAGACAGGAGGGGCAGAGCCACACTGTCCTGCTGGAGATCAGGGACACCATCCGGAGCAGCATAGATCTCCTCTCTCAGCTGCGTCCACACTGACTCCTCATCCTCCAACGCAAGCCCTTCCTCACCTATGTCAACCAGACCCTCACAGACATTGGCGGAACCCCAGTACCAGGTGGTGAAGGACCGGATCATCGAGCTGCTTCACAACCCTCCAGACCCAGAATAACCTGCTCCCACCCAGTCCAGGTCTGCTCCTCCACCCCAGGTGATGTCCCCCATTCCAAGGCTTCCCACAGGCCCTCACCTACCAGGGCTACGGCTACCAGGAGGTCCAGCAGCACCAGGCAGACAGCCCTTCCAGTCCAGGCACAGAGTCATCGGGCGACACCGTTGCCACCGGTCCACCGATGCCACGATGTCCGCCACGCCAATGATGCCACCGATGATAGCGATGCCACCCACGCCACCGATGCCACCAATGCCAGTCCTCACCCAGCTGCAGACCAGACAGCCCCACTACACTGCTCCTTCCTCCACCCCACAGCCAAGCTGGCCTCAGTACATCTGTCCTCGGTACTGGGGCTGACACCACATGGCATGGAGGCAGGAGCTCTAAACATCACGGGGCTGAGCCAGCTGTCCGAGAGCTTCCTCAACACACCGTCACCTGTTGTCCTCTCAGGGCCAGGAACCCCAGTGGTGCTTCAGACCAGCACTCCAGCACAGCCACCTCCACAGCACCTGGACCCTTCACCCCTGAGACTGGGCACACCTCTGAGTGACCAAGAGGAGTGCCAGAGATGGGTGGCTACCTGTAGTCTTTATTTGGACACTTGACTTGGGGTCATTTTTCTTTTACAGCTTGTGATTAATAAAGTTTATCTTTGCTTCACACACTTGCCTCATTTATTTTATTAAATAAGTCTTGTGGAAACTTTTAGAAATGGTTTTAAGCCTTTGCATGCTTGTGGGATGGCTAAGGATAGCAGTGGGGTGGGCAGGGATACCTTTGGTATGGGTAATTAGCTTGGGACAGATAAACCTCCAGTGCAAGCATAGTGGGACTGGATGGTCCACCCTCCCAGGTGCCACACCTATGGCCTTCATTATCAAATAACAATGTAAGCATTGATCCCACATGCCAACATAAACACAACCTTTATTAAATGCCCTATTCATTGTAGGCCTACCCAACATACATGTCCCCAATCTCATCGTGTGATGAGACAGGCTGAAGGAGCATCCATTAATCATCTACCATCCTGTCTTGCCACACCACCACTCCAGCTGGGGAGTTGCACCAGTGTTTCAGGAGGTTGCGCTGCTTCTTCCCTTCACGTGAGGCTCTGCTGGGGCCTTGCACATCCTCAGTGTCTATCAGGTTTTTGCCCTTGCCTCCATTCCCCAGGCTCCATGTCCCATTGCCTGCTGGAGGTCCACAGAGCTGTTCTGCAGACTGGGTAGCGGGTGCGCATGAGATTGTGCAGGATGCAGCAAGCTTCCATGATCCTCCTCACAGTCTCTGGGCGATGCTCCATGTTGGCTAGAAGTACCTGGAACCTGTTGGCAGGATGCCAAAGGCGTTCTCCACCACCGCCTCACCTGGACAGCCTGTAGTTGAAGATCCTCTCTTCACGGGTGAGGAAGTCTGGAATGTAGGGCTTCATGAGGTAGGTTCTGAAGGAGAAGGCGTCATCCCCCATGATGAAGGTAGGCACAATCTTGCATGTCGTTGGCAGGGGGTCTGGATCTGGGAAGCCATGATGAGGTTGCGTTCCAGCCTCCTTTGAGGTCACTGGCATTGTATACCTGGGCATCTGAAGATGACCCGTTGCCTGAAGCATTGATGTACATGAACTTGTATCAGCATCAACCATGGCGAAGAGGACAATGCTGAAAAAGCCGTTGTAGTTGAAATAAGTGGACCCCGACTTGGCTGGCGCTTTGCAGCGCACGTGCTTGCCATCTATGGCTCCAACGGTGTGGGGGAAGTTCCACTTCTGATACCACTGCTCTGCAACTTTCTTCCATCCTTCTTCAGTGGGGGGCACTGGAGGAGCTCCTCCTTGTATTCTTCGATGATGGCCTGCACCACTTCTCTGACCACAATGCTGATGGTGTTGTGTGGCACTCTCCAGCCATACTGCATGCTCCTGTATGTGGTCCCTGAGGCCAGGTGGCGCAGAGTGAGTGCCACCTTGAGCCCAGGGTCCAGGATGGGCCGGAAGTTGGTGCTCTGCTTGGTCAACCTGGGTGTTAGCCGCTGCACAACTTCATCATCAAACCTGCTGGAGGCATCCTCATGAAGTTCTGGAATGCACGAGTGTCTTCGTTCCTGATCTCCACCATCAGCTTGTTGACAGTCCGTACTCTGCTCTTCTCCCGATCCATCTTCGGCACCGAGACGCTTCTTGGCCACCTCCTTTTCTTCCTGTAGTAGAGTTCACAGAGCCTGTAGATTGCTTCGCACTGTTGCAGAAGGATGGTGGCTACCAAAAGGAGTTTTTTACGATCCCTGGTGACAGACTGGATGCTGTGGAAGAGGCAAGAGGCAGATGAAGGCTGCAGAGGTCTGCACAGCAGGGTTGCTGGTCTGAAAGTGACATCCAGGTGATTGCTCCCCCTTTTTGTAGGCAGTATAGGTTTTGGCCCTATGTGTCCTTTTGCATCCTCTAGGCATCCTCTAGATATCCTTATTATCCAAGATAGGTCCCCTCTGCGAATGTTTTTTCCACTTTAAATGCTTTCTTTGCATGCTGCATCCGCTTTCATCCTTTCTCCGTCGTGCTACTAATGCTGGCAGTCCGTTCCGCAGTCCGTTCTGCTTCCTCCCTGCGTCCAAGCAGATGCGGAGTTGCGTGGGATGCGGAACGGATGCCTAGCGATATAGCGGATGCGTAACGGATGCAGAACGGATGTCCCCCTTATGCCGAGGCAGATGCAGAACGGACGCATTGGATACATTTTCCACTCAAAAGTTTTGAGCAGCTCAAACCCTCTGAGCGGATGAAACGTCAATAGACGGATGCTGGAGGGATAGAGAGGAAGCAAACACGAGGCAGTGAGTACAGAACAGAAGCATCGCGTTAACCAACGGATGGTAAGTGTTTTTCTCCGTTTTACATCCTCTTTCCATCCGCTGGTGCAGTGTGACAGGGGCTTAAGATAGGTTGGGGCCTTCTCCAGCACAATATTTTCCAAAAAATCTGATCTTTTTCATCTTGGTGATTTTCTGTTGATTCACTTTCCCCCCCAGCGTTGGTGAATTTAATATTGAAAAAGGTTAGGTACCAATGTTTCAGAAAGGAAAGACTGGATCTGCTGGAACTAAGCAATTCTTGGGGGCCCTTGGCCTGATTTCTAATGACTTGTCTCTCAGTGATTTCACGGAAGCTTTCATTTCCAGCCTCCCAAAAGCAGCCTGGGAGGAGTTAAATATTGCGGAACTTCTTACTTCCCAATGCTTCATAAATTTCTTCTCATGTAGGGCTGCTTTGCCAATCTTTTTTCTGTTCAGGAGTGGTTACAGTGGTTGAACACTGTATCACAGCATAGAAGTTGGCAGGCTTAACTTAACCTTTTTATATTGCTTGTAGCCATAATTACTTTCACCCAGTGGTGGGATTCAAATTGTTTTACCATCAGTTTGGTGGGTGTTACTTGGTGGGCACGGCTTGGTGGATGTGCTTTTCCTAATGCCGGCATGCAGCTTTGCCCATACTAGCTGAGACCTGCAGTGCCAATCAACTAAGAAGATAACAAAGAGAAAAGCATAAGGGCAGGTAGTTGATTATGTACTTTTCTTTTCTTTTTCCTGTCATCTGATTGTTCAGGATTTTTTGGCCTCTTCTCAGCTGATCCTCAGCTTTTTTTAAATTACTGGTTCCATACCACCACTGCTTTCACCCCCTTCCTGCAGGCAGCTTTTCTCTATTTCCCTAAAGCTAATGCTGAAGTTATTATTTTATTTTAAAACTATATATTACAGTTGCAAACTCCCTGCCAAGATGAGTTTTGATCTAATCTGAAATATAGTCTCGGAATTATTGATAGTACAATAAAGGCTGCAAAGAGAAGCAAGTTGGGGAAATTATCTTTGGCATGCAGCTTGTTTTACAAAGGTTTAAAGTATTTCTTCCTCTTTGCGTGCTCTTGCTGACTCAAGTGTGTGTGCGTGTGTGCGTGTGTGCATGTGTGTGTATTTCTCACCAGGAAAATAATAATTAAAATGTTGATAGGATCAATTATTCCACAGGCATATACTTCAGAATTCTAATAGTACTTCAGGCACTAATGAATAAATATTTCAGGAAAGCGAGCACTGTTTAAACACTTGGAAGGGAACAAGTGTATACTAATGAATGTTGAAGTGAGTTTCTTTTTAAAACCAGATCTGTAATATTAAAAATGATTCATCTGCTTAAAACAAAGTGTGATATTGTAAATAACCCTTATAAATCTTCAGGGTCACTATAACCTTAATAAAGTATATGAAACTTCCAAAGCATATTATGATTTGCTCTAACTCATTAATTATCTCCCATCCTTTACCCCTTTACTTATAAAGCTAAAAAAACCTAGCAACAGCCTCCCCCCGAACGATATTTAAAACATTATGGATTCCAAGTATTAAATGGTTCATTTTACCATCCGAATAAAAATCAGGATGTTTCTCAACAGTTACATCACTGTGCTATATTTTCATATTCTTATGTAAAAGGAAATATTTTTTTAAAAAAGTATTCTGATTACATGACAGACATATTCCTCTCAATGGAAACAAATCATTTTCCCCTTTAGGCATAGATGTCCTAACTAGAAATGTTTATGAAATTATTACCTTCTTTACATTAACTTGCAGCTCAAAGTTAGTAGAGAGGTCATATCAAATTAATATGAATGTTTTCTCTGGATCAAGTATTCACAGATATCACTGTTGCTAAGATTATTTCTATATTTGTAAATGTTCTTCCTGGTTGTGGAATATTGTATTAGCAGAGCAATATTTTTCTACCATTCCAATGTTGAAGACAGCAATGCCATATTGAAAAGTCAGATAGATTAGTTATGTTGGGAAACTAGACAGATTAGTTCTATTCTCCAACAAACAGTAAAACTGCAACTAAGAAAATGTGTTTTTCTTTAAAAGATGGCTGTACAGAAGAACAGTGCCTTACAAATGCCAGTGGGCTGTGCAGCCTATTTGGGAAAATTGTGAAGAAAAAACTGAAACTTATTTAACAGGGAAAATGAATTCTTACAAAGTATCAATTTTAAGTCTCATTGAAATCTTCTTTCACATTTTTTCCAATATTGCATACATCTCCCTTTTTCAATAGCTTCTTAGCAAAAGGCACACCTAGAAATGAAAAAGGTCATGCAATGTATTGGAACAAAATTGTAAACATTTGGATAGTATTGCTAGAGTAGACTTGTTCATGGACTTGTCTGAAAATACGCAGGCTTGTTTGGCTTGAATATAAATCCACTGGTCAATGGGATTAATAGGATCTGTCTTTTATTCAGGTCATGAATCATATGGACACCTGGAAAAAACAGGGGTAGTATTGCTTTAAGGCTTTTGCCTAAATGAGGTCATTTGGAATAGTTATCCATAGCTCATGCTGATTTTCCTCAAAGTTAAATTCCCCTTTATAACTGCACCAAATTGAAAAAAATGTCATTGCTGGTACATATGTAACACTGCCCAAGTGAAGAAATTATAAGTGTGCAATTTGGATTGGTCTAGATCAGGCTAAAGCACTTTATCTGCTTCACCACAATTTCATAATATGAAAAAGATTATTTTCATTCTTACATTTTTCGACACCAAGCTGGCAGTACATTTATGCTGTTGCATTTTGTGCTAACCGTGTAAATATATCTTAAATGAAAATTTTATCAGCAAATGAGGACCATATATCATTATATCATATAAATGATATCATTATATCATTTATATCATTGACCTAACAGTCCAAAATTTCTTTCTTGATCTAAATTAAGACTTACATGTTTAACTTCCTGGCACTTTGGAAGCATAAAATATTTCCAAAAGATCAAGTCTGAAAACAATTCCAAGAGGAATTAAAAAGTCCCATCTGAAATATAGGCTATCAATTCTCAACTTGCCTGTCTGTGTGAAATAGCAGATTCTTGTCTCTGATGTTGCAATTTTGTTTAAAATAGCCTTGATGATGGCAGGGTACACGAGAATGGAAAAAAAAAATCAAAAAGATGACAGCCTAATCTTCAAAGATGACCGATCACAGATAAAAGATTAAGTCGCTCAGCATTTGAAATACCAGATTATCTGTCTCCTGGCATCGTGTCTATATACCTCTCCTGCTGAGTTCTGCCAAGATACAACTGACATGTAAAGATGCTGTATCTTACACAATTGAATTGCTATAGAGAATTTTGTTGCCTCCAGTCATTGGGTTAAAAGAAACAAATCCCCAACTGAAATATTTAATTAATCAAACATGTTTTTGAGACAGAAAAAGCACTTAGAAGTACAAGAGGTAAATATATTTTAGAGCCAGTTATATAAAAGCCTTTAAAATAGTTCATTTTGCCATATCTAAGCACTCACAGATGGCCTATCAATGGGTAAGTAATGATTACACACCTTTTGTTATTATTACTATTTTATGTATTCCTGTTTTTTTTTTAATAAATATAGGAAGCATACTTACAAGGATTATTAGACATGCTGGTCCTATAAAACTCCATATAAAGTTATTCTTTGTGCTGAGCCAACATCTGTAAGGTAAACAGGATGAAATATTTTGAACTACATTTACAGATTAAACCATCTTGGCCTGATATTGAGAGCCGAAGCCTTACTTTTTTGGTATTCTTATTTCTGGACCAAAGTTATTTAATCTGTTATTCCTGGGGCTATAGGCGACCCCTTTTTTTTTGTAGATGTGTGCAGTGTTTCAAAGTTGTGCTTCATTTCAAGAGAGGTTTGAGAGAAGCATACCTTCAAACCTGTTTGGCAAAGCAATGTACACTCATTTAAAAGGGAAGGTGAAACAGCTATGCTGTTTCATTTTACATTGTTTGAATCCCTGGTCAGGCAGACAGCTACTGGATAGGCCAGAAAAAGCTTTAGAGAGAGTCACTGTATCCTCCAAATTCGAGAACTGATGAAAAACATGATTAGGCAGAAAGGCTATAGGAGGTACCTGGAGAAGGAGTATTGTGATACCTCCATAATAACAGGACATGCCAATAGCCAGTTTTGTGTGTGTTTTAGGTACTGGTCTAGAAGCCAGGAGACTGTGAATTCTAGTCTTGTCTTAGGCACGAAAAAGGCTGGCTGACCTTGGGCCAGTGACTCTCTCTCAGTCCAATCCATCTCATACAGTTGTTGTGGAAAAAAAAATAGGAGAAAGGAATATTAGGTGTGTTCACTTCCTTAAGTTACCTATAAAATATTAAAGGTGGGATAAAACTTCAATAAACAAATAAATGGCTCAAAGAACCTTGCTGACACCTAATTGGACCACCTTGAATTGGTCTTGTTCCTGGTTAGAAGATATTTGCCTTAAGATGGATGAGATAAGGGTTAGGGTTTGGATTAGAGTAAGGAAAAAGGAATCATTGAACAGTTAGTAATGAACAAAGTTAATACAAAATGTCCCAGAATTCTCCATCCTTGGGATTGACGTAGGTGCCTATTCAGAACAATTCAAATGAAATTTGAGGTTTTAAAAACCTTTTTTGAAAGGAGAGAATTTGGCCAATTTTTTTTATCAATGCCTGATTGCTAGGTTCTAATTATTGCCTGCCTTCAGATTAGAGTGGTCCCAATCCTGTTTGGGCAGGTTACACAAAAACAGATAAAGTTATGCCTGAATGACTTTATTTGAATTGAATAGAATATAATTATGTTATTGGCCAAATGTGATTGGACACACAAGGAATTTGTCTTGGTGCATATGCTCTCAGTGTACATAAAAGAAAATATAAGGGAAATTGGAAAAAAGATAAGGGAATGAACCTACTTCTTTGCATAATTGGGAGATATTTTTTCCTTGAAATATTGAATATTAAATATTGAAATATCATTGAATTTATTTTTGCAGTAGCTTGGATAAAAGAGAAGAGAAAAAAGGAGAGGAAGACTAGGTTGCTATACATCAGAAAATATAATAAATAACTTATAATAAGGGGGAGGGGAAACTTGGGAAATTGATATACAGCATATAATATCAGACCAGAGTTGCTAAGTGTTACTTTCTTTCAGGGAAATGAATGGAGACGCCTTTATAGATGAGACCACTAAATTTGATCATTTTGATTTTCTCTTGCTCCAGAAATAAATAAATGAAAACATCTTGTCTCGAATGCATATTTTCAGACTTGATTGTCCTATCTAGTCTTGGTTACAGATCTCAGTTTCCCCTTGAATTGATTTACTGAGTTTCACCCAATTCAACAGAGAAGGCAGTACTTTGGAATAAAGTGTCCATACATTGAAGCATAGTCAGATATGTGTCTGAGGATAAATCTCTAAATTAAGATCTACTCATTTTTAAATGAGGAGAACTGAAGTCAAAAGTTAATGGTATTTCAAAGCTGTTAGTATCAAATGACTAGATGTGTTAAAAATATTGACAACAAGAATGTCATAGCCAAAGCATAGTTGCGCTAACACATCTTGGCAGACTGTATTTGGACCACTTTTGAAATATCCAAGGTGTAAATAGTAACTTACACATCAGTTGTTCCATAGTATTTATATCCCAGTGCAGCAGAAATGCCAACCACCACTGCTGGGCTTACATAGCCAAAAATATAGAAATTCTTGTGTAAGAATCCTTTATTGTAGATTACTCCAACAACTATAAGATACAAGTGAATGCCTTCGATACACATCCATGCAAAAGCCGCTAAGAGGAAGTAATGGAGCAATCCAGCTGTGATGGAACAGAATAGCTAGAAGGGAAAAAAAAAACAGTACAGTATAAGTGACTAATATAAAATAGTACATTTATTGCAATGCAGGTTAAAACTTTCTTTCTGGACAGAGGAAGCACAGGTTTTTGACATTTTGTCTCAAGACCATTAAGGACCTGTCATCAATTGTCTGAATCTGTATAGGGAAACACTTGGACCAATGTCATTTGAAAATTGGAGCAACATATATGCTTGCTTTGCCCGTGTAAATTTTTAGCCTGAAGTATTCATTCTGAAAAATTGGACTAGTGACTGTTCAAAGTTACAACGNAGTGACTGTTCAAAGTTACAACGGCATTGAAAAAAAACCATTTGTCAGGCTCCTGGTATTCCCAGCCCATTCTGGAGCCTGACACATCTGAGGGGGACAGAGCAGACAAGCATGCAAGCCTTCAAAACCACCTGGAGGAACTAATCTGTGTTTGGCAACAGGTAGTGCCAGCTACGAACACCAGCTCAGGAAGTGGCAGAGGGGAAAAGAGTCTGGGCACAGGGTGAGATGATGCATCCATGAAGAGCCAGGCAGGGGAGAAACCTGAAGCGGGAGGTAGGGACTGCGTTGGGTGTTGTTGGCAATCGCCGAGACAGGGAGCAAGGGGGCCGATGTGAACAGGCAGATAGGAGACAGGCACGAAGGAATCAGGCATGGGGCAGAGTCTGGCAGATGGTGGAGAGCTACTGCAAGTAGGGAACTGACACAGGGGATAATTTAGATAACGAGATGAGCAGATGTTGGGTTAGCAATGCTAGCTTGCACAAACTATGCTAGCTTGCACAAACTATCATTCTTGTCGGTGAGGTTACCAGGTTGTGATCTAAAATAAAGACATGACTACACAGCAGAAGCATGAGTGCTGACTTATATTTCTGCGCATTTGCCCTGGACCCTGAGCTGGCTGAGAACATGTTTCACACTTATGACTGTCACAGTATCCCCGTGGTCATGTGATTAACATATGGATGCTTGACAACTGACTCACATGGATGAGGTTGTAATGTCCAAGGGTCAATTGATACCCCTTTTGTGACCTTCTGAAGAGGAAAGCCATTGGGGAAATCAGATTCATTTAACAACCGAGTTACTAATTTAACAGCTGCAGTAATTCACTCAACCAATGGGGCAAGAAAGGTCATTAAACAGGACAAAACCCACTTAACACATTTCTCATTTACCAAAATAAATTTTGGGCTCAATTGTGGTCGTAAGTTGAGGACTACCTGCATTCTCTCTTCCTGGAGATAGATTTAGATACCTCTTGCTTTCCTTACAGCAATGTGGATAAGCAGCATTTTTCTATACTGATAAAAAATAAAGCAACCTATAAAACAAATTGGCAGAACTCCTGCTGATATTGGAACATTGCCAGTCTAAACAATTAAGAGTCTGCCTTCACTTTCATTAACGAAGGTCTCAGTTCTCCGTGAAGTCCACAGGCAGAAGAATTATTCAGTGGAGTTTATACATCTGAACTGAACCGAACTGGCTGGAAATGTTAGATGAGGATTTTAAAACTCACCTAATGGTATGGTTATATTAAATGCTGATATTCACCTTAAGACTGGGAGATACCCCACAGATACTGTTTATTATATGCACACTGAGCCATTATTGCATAAATGACAAAAATGATGCAATCCGTGTGATGGCATTCTGTTACAAGCCATACGACATCACATAGTCTCACAAAGGCTCATTAGGACATACACCTTTGAATATGGGCGCACTTTAACGTACCATTTTCGGCATTAAGAAATGATACTCACCTTATTAGTGTTCATATTAATTCCAATCAAAAAAATAAACTCTGCCAGAAAAAGGCTGCAACAGAGATTTTTATGAATTGTTGTTCTGGTACTTTGGATTTCGCTGAAGAACCAAAACGTGAAAATGCACATGGCGAGGCAAATCAATGAGATAATAATTCCAAATTGAGTGATTCTTGTAAGAATATAATCCTTAGCTTCCTGGGATTGAAGAAAAAGGATTTAAATAAAACTTTATTTTTGTTCCCCTCCTCCATGGTTGTCTATATTGCATGTGTATATATATATGTATCATAGCATGTAAAAGGCAGGTGCTCTATTTTATGGATTTTCCCTGGTTTCAGAAACACAGAAATAAATAAAAATCTCTTGGCTAGAATGTTTATTTTTAGTCTTGATTATCCATTTCAGTCTTGGTTATAGACCACAGTTTCCCTTCCCTTTCCTCCCTTCCTCTGCCTCCCTCACTCCTCCATTCCCTTCCTTTCCCTCATTCCCTTCCCTTCCTTTTCCTTCCCTTCACTTACTTTTCTCTCTCTTTTTTGTTATTATTCAAATTATTCAGAGTGACTGGCAGAGAGGAGGGAGAAATTAGTGTGGGTTTCATTTTAATGTCAATTGTACCCTTTCTGAATATCAAAATAATCTTTTAAAAATCTTTCTGAATGTTTCAGTGTCATTCATAAATAAAAAAAAGATATTCTAAAGTTATAATTGAAGAATGTTGGCACTAAAATGGATATGCATATGAAGAAAATGGAAACACATACTTTAGTTACTTTTCATGTAATTTATTAGCATAACTCTAGGTCAGCACTGCAAAATCTAATTTCTAAAATGTCATCTCCAAAGTGTGAAAAGTGTGAAACTTCTGTGTGTTCTTCATTCTAAACCTCTGGAGTGAGCGCACACTGTGAATATTAAAAATGATGAAGGACAAATGAGGGTCTTTCTAATGGCTTTCTGAGGTATAGTACACAGACTAAGAAGCGATGCATAGAAAAGTGTTTAATGAAACCAATAGTTCTTGCACAAATAAGTTTGGCAAGGAACAAAAAAAGTTTGGACAGCAGTCAATTCTTTTTCACTTCACAAAGAACTGATCAGTGGGGCAGTTGGAAAACAATGTGGTGATTGCAGGAGGATAGGTTAAACTATAGGTAATATAATGCTCTTTGTCACATTGCAGAGTCAGACTGTCAAAGAGACTTCATTGATCCATACAATTTTGCCAGGGATGCTGAAATGTTGGCATGCGACTAATAATTTCTATTGTCTGTGAAACATAGTGCAGGGACTCATAGCTAGTTTAGGTCTCTCATTTCCATTGGACCTTTCTTCCAACTAAATGTAGGTGAGAATATCTTTTGAAATGGAAGGGTCATTTCAAGTTCAGATTTTTTTACAGTATAAAATGGCCCATTTTTTTTCAAATAAAGATGTATCAAAAAGTAAAAGCTGGCCATTTAAAAAAGAAGAGATGTTCCATGATAAACCATGGAAAATGAACAGTGAACTCTATAAAGTAAGATAGAAAAGGGACCGCATTGTACCAATGGATATCTAGAGATTCTAAGAATGTGATGTCCAGGGTCAACCTAGGCACAGAAATATCTTATCCTGAAGAAGGAAGTGGTAAAGGAAAGAGATTAATCTGTTTGCAGAATATATTTCTCATGCATGGGGTTTATGACCCCCAAATAGGAAACACGAATAAAAATAGTCTTTAAATTAAAAAAAAAAAACTTACAACTTTAGAGCCATTTGAAGACATCAAGACTGCAAAATGAGTAAGATGGTTACAACTGCATGATGTATGTGTGCTATTGGAGTTAGTCCTCTCACACCCTTCTGTGGCCCAGTTTCCTTCCATCGTGTCTTCTGAATAATTCCAAAATACACATTTAACATCCTTTTTTCCCACAGTCTGGAGCAGAAACAAAATGTGTTAAGAATGATAAATGGCTGACAATTGTGTGAACCTCTTCTAATGAATAACCTCACCCCTGAAATTTGGAAAGTCTTGAAGATCTGGCTTTTCACTTAGTATTCTGACCAAGGCTTCCTGAGACCGTAATTAAGCACACACTTAGTCCAAACAACTCTTGTTTTATTTCAACACTGGGAATTATGTTCATTCCCAGCCTGTCATGAGTTCCAAACAGTTCCTCGTGATAAACACCCACCTTTGTCTCCTTTGAATTGCTGACAACGACTAAAGTGCCAAATTAACTGTAAAAAACCAGTAGAAGTACAACGTCCACACAGAGCTTCAAGATTTAATCCAAACAGAGCAAACAACATTGCTTTTTGCAAAGGTTTCTCTACCTTTCTTTACAACTTAGGGGAGGGGCAATCACCTCCAAGCCTTACTTCCAAGTCACTTCTTTTGTCTTAGCTGCTCTTGTTTTATAGCAGCTCTGCACATACATGCACTGGGAACTTGGGTGCCCTTGTTCTTCTGCCTTGCTGCTGCCAGACTCTGGAGTCTCCTGAATCAGCACATAATTTGCAGATGGTCCTGACCCCATCTCTGCATTGGACATAGTACCTTGATCTGAATCCTTCACAGACTCCTGGACTGGTCCCTGTTCTTCCCCACTGTCCAATTCTACTGCCATCTGCACAGGCAGCCGGCGAACCACAACACTTAGGGCCTGAGCCAAGATGCTGGTTGTATTTTATGCCATTGGAAAATCCATAAGGAATCACAGTTAGGTTTTTTTTAGAGGTTGCTGTCTCAGTTTTTTAATTTTAGCCATCCAAAATGACCATATTATTATTTGCTTGCTCCTTGTAGCCCTAATTGTGCCAGGTTGTGTGTATACATACATACATACATACATACATACATACATACATACATACATACATACATACCTACATACATACACACACTTTATTTTCTGTTGGATATATTTGACTTGCTTTCAACCTTGAACTTCTAACATCTATGGAAAATGCCTCTATTTTTTTTTTAAATGTACTTCTACCATCCCTTCTCCCTCATTCTACCTCCAAAGTTCACACATGGGTTGTTGTTGTTGTTATTGTTGTTGTTATACCCTGAACCTCCTCCAAATAATTCACAATAGGTCTCTGACCTTCATGAGAATGCCTAAATCAAGAAGCGCTTACTTTCCAAGAATAAGTAGTGGGGTTTCATGGCTATGCATGGATTAGAATGTTCATCTTTTCAATCCATATTTATCATTCTGTACTCTTAGCTGTTATGTCCTATCACTGTATAATGGCAAGTAATCCAAAATGAAATATCCGGAATTATATATCTATTCTGTAAAACTATCACTGTGATTGCTGACGGCTATAAGAAACAGTGGCACCATTCACTTTGATGCCCTGCTAAATTTTATTCTTTGTGGTTGTTGTACTTTGGTAAATAACATAAGGAATGCAACAGCCTCCCACTTTTCAAGTGGAAAAATGCTCAGAATTAAGTGTTGGAAGTACAAACGTATTGGCACTGACCCTTTAAGATCAGTCTAATCTACTGATCACCAGAGGCAGTAGGGTGCTGTTAGAGTGTTAAGGGGTTTGCTTCACCTATTACTGCTTGTCTAAGAGATTTCTAATCTGAAATAATTTATTTTTTCCTTTCTTGCCGGCTATATGGTAGGAACCAATAATCTAGGCTTTACTTATTCCTATAGTGCATTTTCTATAAATGAACCTTTCTTTTACATTTACAAAATGTGCTTCATTAATTTTTTCTTGGGTGCTATTTTCTTTTTCAAAAATGGTCATATACATTTCAGCCTCCAACATGGAAGAGCCTTGGATTACACTTGCACATTGTTGACAAATATGTAATAAGACTTCCATGCATTAATTATTTTTGTCAGTTTCTAGTCACACTTTTTAGTAGCTATCTACTCCTACTCCCTGCCTTGCACTTGCTGTGCTAAACTCAATGTTGTAATTTCCCTTCTAATTATATTATGCCATATTGGCAGACAACAGAGTTGTAAGGGTATTGTCAAAGCAGCTCTTGCAACCACTATAGAAAAATTACAGTGTTAAGTGAGAGATGTTTTAAAAAGAAATCTTACCTGTACATGTTTTAAAGTAAATATTATTTTCTCAGCTGGATACAGCCCAGGTGGGGTGGACCTAATTGCAACAGCTATAACGGATGAACCTACTATTTCTCCATCCTCTGTATTTTCTGCCAGGGACAAATTCTGTGGTAATGAAAGCAGAGCTCCAATGTTGTCGTATCGCAGAAACACAACTGCAACTGTGCCTATCCATCAAATAAAACATACTTAGTGGTTTGATTGTTGATTTTTTAAAAAAAAAATAGAAATAGTAAAATAATGTTTAAAAAACACTAAAGAAACAACAATCAAAAGACCTTTGTAAAACTCTGACAAGAAGAATATCAAAACAATGGAAATTTTGCAGAACGCTTATAGAAAGACTGAAGAAACAAGGGGAAATGATTAAAGCAGTAAGGGCTGTGCCACGATTAGAAATTAAATTTAATGATAAAAAATTCAAAGAATATTGTCCATATTTTTGGAAGATAAATCTTCCAACTGTACAATTTAAGAGGCTACAGGTTCCAGGAGTTAGGGGATTCGTTTTCAGTCCCAGACAAGGGTTGTCCACATTGCCCATTGCAACTATGCAAGTGAATCTCCACCTCATTTTTAGATGCATTACTCAAAAGGTTAATGTCAAAAAAAAGTTCAAGACTTCAATCATACAGTCATGGCTGCCATACTTTTTTTTTAACCCCCTCACACATCCCCTGTTAAAATAATTTTTCAAGCAGTACACTCTTATAAAATGGACATTCTGAATGTAGATATACTGAATATATTTTCCTAACAAGTGACTTTGCTTGAAAATAGTAATGACAGAAAGGTGATCATAATGTTTATGAAATATAAAAAAACCCTTTTAATTACTGGTTTTTAAAATATGGTAATTTCGATTCCTTACTTCTCATTATTTAAACTTAAATACAGTATATCCAAATGCATTTATACCTTGCCAAGAATCTTGCCTCCCCCGATTGTTGTGATCAACACTAAGCTCTGAAAGCATTTATGTTTGGTGTTCCCGCTGAGACAGAAAGTCACATTAAATATTGTGTACAATATGGAGAAAGGAGCAATCAATAGGAGGCTAATTTCAGGGTCAGCTCATACAAAGGGTTCAGATGTAACCCATAAGGAGACTCTGATACTTTGGCATAGCTGCAAGAATGGCATTCAAAAATATTTGCTTCCATTTCCAATTAACCACATTTTCTCTGAACCACAAGCTGTGATTAGGGAAGCAAGCCCACTTCAGAAATCAGAGTTTGACACTGGTTTGTAAGCTAACTACATTTTGTCCAGGGTCACATAAAATAAGAACTCTAATTGTTTACCAAGGGATGCAGAACCTTTTTTAAATCTCATCTGCAGTCAAGTCCATGAATCACATGTAATGTAAGAGATATGTGACATAGTCAAAATGTAAAGTTTAGGTTTAATTTCTTTGGCATTCCTCCCACTCCATTCCAATTTATTTTAAAATAAGGAAAAGAACAATATTTTGTAGACTGCATTAACGAGACCTCCGAAATTGAAGGTCCATCTGACTGGGGGAAAAACTTTTAAACTATCTATTTCAAGTAAAACAAAAACAAAACAAAACCAATAAGGCAGTAATATTACCATTCCACCAGTGTACATATATAGTATGATTTCCACTTGTGCAATTATAGTCATTTGGTTAGATACCAAGGTACACCCCAGATCATGTACTACTCTATCACTTTGTGCAAAATTATATCTCATTTTTATGGGAATACATCACTTATTTAAGGGATAGAAAGTATCTTATATATTGATATATTAAATATCTGAAATAATTATCATCTGCCCCTAAAGACTCATATTGCATGGCTCCTGTTAGACCTTTCTCTTTTTGCACGCCCTCCTTTTTCTCACTTGCAATGCACTTTCACAAATTTCCTGCTTGCAGAAGATTGCTCCCCTGAAATCTAAGGAAAAGGTTTTCTTCTAGGCAAATGTAGTTTACACAAAGTCATTTTCAGTCAAAGTATGCAACAGATCACAAAATCCTTAAGAAAATTTATTAGTGTAAAAATGAAAATCCTAGAATGGCATTAGATTTTTTTTCCACTTTCTGTTTCATCTATTCAACTTTATACTGGATTTCTTCATACTGCAAGTGGAACAATGTGGCTGATGATTCTCAGAAAAAGGGAGGGTTTTCCACTGAATCCACCTATTGTACCAAGAAGCCCAAACTACCATCCTAACCTTTAGCAGCAGATATTTCCTTTTTCTTTGCAGAGATCTTAATACTGTCTCCTCCCATCTGAGTATTTTGGTTGATGAGGTTCACTTTCTCTGTGTCAAAAGTATAAAGTCTTACAGCTGAAAAAAAAAGGGGGGGAATAATGTCTTTGTGAGTAACAATTATACTGATGACTAGCTTATATACTGTGTTTCCCTGAAAATACCACCTACCCCCCCCCCAAAAAAATAAGCCTCGGCTTGGGTTTTTTAATGCATGTACCTAATATAAGCCCCATGCCAAAAATAAGCCCTAGTGAAGGGAGTTGATGATGTGGCCAGCATAGGAGGAGGTGAGTCCACGTGTGTGGCAGCAGCTGTAGGCAACATAGCATAGGTGGATTGAGTGCAAACAGCAGGTGGAAGCAGAGGTGGGGGGAGACAGGCAACACATGGGCCATGGGAAAGACAAGCAGTGGTGAGCCAGAGCAGTAGGGAGCTGCGTGAGGCTCATTTTCATGTCTCTGAGCTCCACACATTGGGATTGACTGCCTTCTGGTCTGTGCCTTCTGCTCCATACAGCTGATTAAGGGATCAGCAGGTTGTAGCTGCTGCTGGATACTTGGGTACCCGCACACTTGCTAGCTCTTGTGTGTGTACTGGGAGGGGCAGGGCATGCATCTGGGCTGATCACCCTGAAATCGTGTTTTCCCAACATTAAGCCCTAGTGCTTATTTTGGGACCCCAAAGAAAATAAGACTGCATCTTATTTTGGGGAAAACACAGGTATAAAGTTCTGCAAGAACTATTACAGGCAGTTCTTGATATGCGACCACAATAGAACCCAAGCAAGAACTTGTGAAGTGAATCTTGCCCCATTTTACAATCTTTCTTGCTAAAGCCCCTGTCACACTGCACCAACGGATGGAAAGAGGATGTAAAATGGAGAAAAACACTTGCCATCCGTT
>BHFT01039965.1:0-33249 GCA_004320025.1 Laticauda laticaudata
TTGTCTTGCTGACGTGGTCCTTGAAACTGAGAGTGCGGTCTAAAGTGACTCCTAGATACACTGGTTTGTCTATGTATAGTGTATGTCTATGTATTTGTCTATGTATAGTGCAGTACTGCAAGCTACTTCTGCTGCGGACATCTGCCTGCAATCTGGCAGATCGAATCTTACCAGGCTAAAGGTTGACTCAGCCTTCCATCTTTCCAGATGGGTAAAATGAGGACTCAAATTGTTGGGGAACCAGAATCTGGTTCTTATAACCACTAAAGTCTGTAAAGCACTACAAACCTCATTGCATCGTGCAGTCTTTCCAAGTAATACCCAGCCGTTTATCATGAAAAGATACTACCTGGAATGCAGTTATGGTTGTGTTACAACTGTGAACTTTTTAAATGAGGAACCAAATGAGAGAATGCCATGTCCCTGTTCATGGCTTATTCCTGGAGGCATGCTGATACTTGTTTTGCAGCTGTCTTTCGCAGTACTCTTTTCAAATTTGGATACTGTCCTCTTTGTAAAAAAAAAAAAACGGTCTGCATGGACAGATTACCTATCTAGAATCTATTATCTGTGCTCTCTAAACAGAAATTAGGTGCCCAATCCAGCCATCTATTGAGCTGTCGTGCTATCAGCCCTCACTACCACAAAGATCCTACAGGAAAAGTACAGTATGGCATTAAATTCAATACAGTATGGCATTAAATTAGATTTTCTGGATAAACATTTAAACTGAACAGCGGGGACAGAGAATTAACTGACACTGAACATTTCTGTCCCCAGCAACCTAAAATTAATAAGGATACCAGTGCATGTAAAATAGATGTTTCTGCAGGTAAGATTATTAACCTTGCTGTCAACCAAAACCAAGCATTTAATAGTGAGTGCCACACCATGGGCATCAATCAAACAGGTGGCAAGAAAGTAGGGGCAGCCAGGAACAACACAGGTTGTGTAAACAGTAAACACAGCATCAGACCTAAAGATTTCAAGTGCCTATATACAAATGCAGAAAGTCTGGGGAACAAACAGGGTGAACTTGAACTACAAATACATGAAGGTAGACATGATATAGTTGGAATAACAGAAACTTAATGGGATGAAACCCATGATTGGAACATACTGGTAGAACGATACAAATTATTCAAAACAAAAAACAAAAAACCAGACCCCATAAAAGAGGAGGTGGAGTTGCACTGTATGTAAAAGACCTCTATATTGCTATAGAAATGCATGAAACCAAAGATGAANGGGTCAATATAAAAGAAAAAAAGAATGACATGACCATAGGTGTATATTATAGGCCACCCAATCAAGCAGAAAAAATACATGTCCTTTTTACCAACCAACTAAAAATCATATGCAGAAAACACACAACAATAGTAATGGGGGACTTCAATTATCCTGATATCGGTTGGGAAACTAATTCTGCACCAAGTGAAAAATCAAATAAGTTCCTAACCAACCTAGCTGACAACTTCGTTGTCCAAATGGTAGAGAATGGAACTAGAGGGAATTGAGAAGAAAGGAAAAAAATTGGGAGTGGTGGATAAAAAATAATATCGTGACAAGATTGCTTAATATGACAAATACTATAAACATATCTTTTTTTTAATGAAAAATTTATTTGGGTTTTCACAATACATAATACAAGTAAAATTTCTTTTTTTTTTGAGAATAGCATGGTCCTGAGTTATCACTTCTCCATACAGACACAGATTCAATTTCATAGTCATCTTTGTGTTCTATTCCATATCTTATTACTATTTTAACATTTTCTCAATAATTTTTCTCTTCCCTTAGTTTTCTCAGTCTTACTTTTAATTATCTCATTCCTTTCTAAATTCAGTTATATATGTCTTTTTCTAAGTTTCAATATCTTTCTAATCATTATATTTATACTTTTGTCTGTCCTGTTTCAAATTTCATTACTTCTTCTTCTCTTTAACAAACCCAAATTTCCTGTAAGTTACTGGTTGGAGTATGACACCTCTACATCTTTTTATTTTTATCCCTTCAACTCTTATTTAAACTTCAATTTATGCCTTTAAAATTATAACATTCAATATAACACATAATTTCCAGTCATTTTCTGCTTGGTACATTTTTAAAATATGCACTAAGTTCTTAAAGAAAATATATATATATAACAATAATACATAAAATAATTATTCTATTCCAATTCAGCTCTATCATTAATGTTAGTTATCTTTAGAGAAAAACAAAAAAGAAGAACATCAATCCAGAACGTATGGGATACAATGAAGGCATATGCCAGAGGCTTGATAATAGATTATACAAGGAAAAGAAATAAATGAAAAGACTAGCCTCGAAGGCATTCGAGGATGAGTATAAAGGACTTGAAAAAGAGCTACAAAAATGCCACAGAAAAGGTCATTAAGCGAAAAATGTTCATTTATTTCAGTAATGCAACTTAAAGGTGAACCTAATATTTGAGATAGTCATTACATGCAAACAAGATAGTTTCACGCGTGTTATGTCATAATTGAGATGATTATGGCTTACAGCTCATGAAAACCACAATCCACAATCTCAGAAAATTAGAATATTGTGAAAAGGTTCAATATTCCAGGCTCAAAGTGCTCCCCTCTTATCAGCTAATTAAACCATAACATCTGCAAAGGGTCCTGAGCCTTTAAATGATCTCTCAGTCTGGTTCAGTAGGAATCACAATCATGGGAAAGACTGCTGACCTGACAGCTGTGCAGAAAACCATCACTGACACTCTCCATAAGGAGGAAAAGCCTGAAAAGGTAATTGCAGAAGACGTTGGATGTTCCTAAAGAGCTGTATCAAAGTACATTAATAGAAAGTTATGTGGAAGGGTAAAGTGTGGAAGAAAAAGGTGCACAAGCAGCAGGGATGACCGTAGCCTGGAGAGGATTGTCAGGAAAAGGCTGTTCAAAAATGTTGGGAACTTTCACAAGGAGTGAACTGAGGCTGGAGTCAGTGCATCAAGAGCCACCACACATAGACGGATCCTGGACATGGGTTTCAAATGTCATATTACTCTTGTCAAGCTGCTCCTGAACAACAAACAACGTCAGAAGCATCTTACCTGAACGAAAGAAAAACAGAACTGGCCTGTTACTCAGTGGTTCAAGGTCCTCTTTTCTAATGAGAGCAACTTTTGCATCTTATTTGGAAACCAAGGACCCAGAGTCTGGAGGAAGAATGGAGAGGCACACACTGCTTGAAGTCCAGTGTGAAGTTTCACAGTCTGTGTTGATTTGTGGAGCCATGTCATCTGCTGGTATTGGTCCACTGTGCTTCATTAAGTCCAGGGTCAATGCAGCCATCTACCAGGTGATTTTGGAGCATTTCATGCTTCCTTCCACAGACGAGCTTTATGGGGATGCTGACTTCAGCCTCAGTTCACTCCTTGTGAAAGTTCCCAACATTTTCTGCCAAAATGCTCTTGATGGTAGAATGGTAAAAAGTAACCAGCAACTTCTCACCCAGATCACTCTTTTTCAGCAACCTCAGAAAGTGCAGGCGCTGTTGGGCCTTCTTTGCAATGGCCATGGTGTGGACTGACCAAATAAGTTTGTCGGAAATATGAGTTCCTAGAAATTTAAAACTATGAACTATTTCCACACAGTCTCCATTGTTATATAGTGGGAGAGGCTCTGCTTTGCATCTTCTGAAGTCTATAATCAATTCTTTGGTCTTTTTGATATTGAGGGTGAGGTTATGACTCTTGCACCACAAATACAGTCTGAGAACCTCTGACCTATAGGCCGTCTTGTCTTCTCCTGATATGAGTCCCACCAATGTGGTGTCATCTGCAAATTTTATTATAGAGTTAGTGGGACAAGAGGAAGTACAATCATAGGTGTAGAGTGAATACAAAAGGGGACTCAGTGCACAGCCCTGTGGAGAGCCAGTGCTGAGAACAAGAGTGAAGGAAAAATACCTGCTAATCCTAACAGTTTGGGGTCTGTTAGTTAGAAAGCCCCTTATTCAACAGCAGATGTGAGAGGAGAGGCCCATTTCCAGCAACTTCTTAATCAGTGTATCCGGAATGATGATATTAGAAGCTGAGCTGCAATAGCATCATCTGTGGATCTGTTATTCCGATAAACAAACTGGTATGGGTCAAGGTTTCATGGGAGGCAAGCCTGTATATATTTTAAGACCAGTCTCTCAAAACTCTTCATGATTATGAGTGTGAGAGCTACTGGTCTATAATCATTTAAAGTATCAGGAGAGGACTTTTTGGGAACTGGAATAATAATGGAAGTTTTGAGACAAGATGGAACAATGGCTTGTGTGAGAAAAAGGTTAAAAATATTTGTAAACACACCTGCAAGCTGATCAGCACATGCTTTGCGTACCCTCCCATCAGGGCCAGTGGCCTTCTTCACATTCACTGCTCTAAGCACCTGCTTCACATCATACTCTTGTATTGTGAACAGCTGAGTTCCAGTGGTTTGTAGAGGCAGTGTGTTCGAAGACCTATTCAGTTTGAATCAGGCAAAAAAGCAATTCAATTATTCTGCCAGTGATGCATCCTTTTTGATCAACATGGGGTTGCTGCCCCAGTAATTAGTGATGCATTTAATTCCTTGCCAAGCCTGCCATGGATCACTATCGCCACTTTTGTTTATTCTAATTTTGTAGATGTTAGCAAGAATAATTAGGAATGAAACAGAAATTAAAGGTTTAAAAATGAAAAAAGAAGAATTTAAAATGCAAGCCTTCGCTGACAATTTACTTCTTATATTAGAAGAACCACAAAATTGGGGACCAAAGATTATAGATAATTTAGAAGAACTTGGAGATGTCGCAGGTCTAAAAATCAATCGGGAGAAAACAAAAATTATTACCAAAAATATGACAAATAAACAAAAGGAAGCCCCAGTAGTGAAAATGGGCATCCAAATAGTAGAAAAAGTTAAATATTTGGGAATTATAATATCAGCAAGACATAGAACACTTTAAAAATATAATTATGATCCATTAATAAAAAGAATATCTGAAGACTTGGAAAAGTGGGATAAATTAAGACTATGCTTCATGGGAAGGATAGCAGCCATAAAGATGACTGTATTACCCAAATTATTATTTCTTTTTCAAAAAAACAAAAAATGTTTTTTGGTAATTTGAATAAAGTAACATCAAGTTTCATATGGCAAAAGAAAAAACCAAGAGGTAAACTGAAGCTGCTGCAAGATGCTGCAGAAAGAGAAGGATTTGACCTTCCTGACTGGGAATTGTATTACAGAGCTGCAATTCCATCATGGGTGAAGGATTGGATAAATCATAGAAATAAAAGAATACTAGCATTAGAGGGTTTGCAGTTGGGGTGGCATACCTTCCTCTGGCAGGATAATCAAATGGGTTACAGTTGTGTTCAAAGACACAGAGTCAGACAGACTCTCCGAAATGTTTGGAATAAAACCAAAAGACAAATTTATGTAGAAACACCTATTTGGCTATCAACCTTAGAAGCATTGACGCATCCACATCTACTTAGACAAGGAAAAATTATCACCTATGAGGATATATTAACTGATAAAGGAGAACTACAATCTAGACAGGAGTTGAAAGATCAAAGAATTGATATAGAATACTGGGCTTATTTGCAACTCCAATCAAAATATTTAAGGGATAAGAAAGAGTGGGGAATTACATGAACCAAAACGAAATTAGATGAAGTACTATTAGGAACTGATGAGAAAATTCTAAACAAAATCTATAAAGTTTTATTGGAATTTAAACTGGAAGAAAAAAAAGTAAAGGAAACAATGGTGGTATCAATGAAAAATTTTGGCTATAGTATAAACTGAGATAATTGGCAAATATTATGGGAAACAAACAAAAAAAATGATTTTGGCCATACCATTTAAGGAAAATTTGTATAAATTATTCTACAGATGGCATATCAAGATTGGCAACAATGTATCCAAAACTTTCCCCCACTTGCTGGAAATGTAATTAAGAAAAAGAAACATATTTCCATTTGTGATGGAATTGCAAAAAAGCCCAAAAATAGTGGCAAAAAATACAAAAATGGCTGGAAAAAATATGTGGGACGAAAATAGAATATAGACAGGAGATTTTTTGTTAGGGATTAATATGAAAAAATATGTTAAGGATAATATATGCTTAATAATCCATATAATTACTGCAGCAAGATTGGCATATGCACAACATTGGAAAAGCAAAGAAACTCCAAATGAATTTGAAATAATTAGGAAAATTTGGATGCGCACAGAAATGGACAAATTGACAAAGGAATTAAAAAATATTGATGAATTGGACTATTATAAAATATGGGATAAGTTCTATGGTTGGCTAGAGAAGAGAAAGGATCAAGAGAATAAGGAATGACTTTGTGTGTGTGTGTGTATAGATAGATAGATAGTGTCAGCTCCTACAGGAGGTTGCTGAAACTGGTTCAATAAAAAACTTCACTCACAGTCTTGCTGCAGCAATGTGTGCTTATTTTGGCTTCCTCCATCAGCAGCAACAAACGGAAAGTCCGAGTAAAGCCAGCACTGAGAGTGACTGCCTCTCAGTGCTGTTATATTTTCTGTTCACCCCCTCCATTAATTAGCTAACATACGCCCTTAGCAAAACACCCAACATTCAGTTACAGCAATCTTGCACGCTATCACCCAAACCCCCAAACAATACCTTCCTCCTCCCCTAGTGCCGTTCTTCCATCCCAATCCATTCGATATCTCCTAGGCAGATAGCTGACCAGCCGAAATGACATCCCAAAGTTTTTCCTGGCTGAAAAGAGTGGGAGGCATGTTACTTAGAGTTTTGCAAAATGCCAAACAACTGATAAGGCATGTTCTCAGCCAGTCACACTGCAGTGGGGAAGGACGGTTACCCCTGGCTCTGTCAGCTGTCATCGACATCGATTTGGGACTTTCAAGGTAGATAGCTCTCCCCCAACCACAGCGTCTGTCAACAGGTTTGGTGAAGCCCGACATGTGTCCCCCTCTACCATGTGATTCTCTGAAACAAAAAATAGGCAATAATTATCTTGTGTATACAATTTCCCCCTCCCTGCCCACTTTTGTGGGGTATTTCCTATGGAACCGCTGTCACAACTGGGGAGCGGACACATCTGTACTCAGTATCCATGCTGCATCTGATAGTGAATACCCCTTCCAACTAACTAGATATTGAAGGACACCCCGTCATCGACATGAATCAAGTATCTGGTCAATTTCATAATGATCATCACGTACTGGTCCTGGTAGAATTGTCTTGGTTCTTGTCTGGTCATATTAGCTGGTTTTACTAGATTAACGTGGAATGTAGGATGAATTTTTTTAAAATGGGACGGCAGCTGAAGCTTCACTGTTACCGGATTTATTATTTGTGATATTTGAAATGGTCCAATAAAATTTGGTCCTAATTTCTTATTTAAACCTAGGTGTATATATTTTGTGGATAAATAAATCCAATCTACAATATTATATGGATTGTGGTTGGTTCGCTTCTTGTTGCTTTGGATTGCATATGCTTCCTGGGCTTTTTTCAATACAATTTGCACTGAATCCCATTGTTTTGCTATATTTGTTGCCCACATAGTGGTATTGGGAGTTTCTTGTGTTTGTGCAGCCTGCGGCCATTCCGGTATGGATGAAAATTCCATCCCATTAACTATTTGAAAAAGGAGAATAGCTGGTGCTATTATGAACCATGTTGTTGTATGCGACTTCAGCGTATGGCAGTAAAGTTGTCCAATTACTTTGTTGGTAATCAACATAACATTGGAGATATTGTTCAATGGCCGCATTTGCTCGTTCAGCTGCACCATTAGTAGCCGGATGATCGGCTGTACTTAATCCTTGTGTTGATCCAATCGCATCGAGGAATTCACACCAAAATGTGGGGGTAAACTGCACTCCTCTAGCAGATATGATCCATTTGGGTACTCCATGTAATTGATAAATGTGTTGTATGAATAATTGTGCTAGTTTTTTGGCTGATGGTATTCCTTTACACAGTATAAAATGTGCCTGTTTTGAAAATAAATCGATAACAGTCCATATAACTGTGTACCTGTTGTTTTCTGGTAAATCCACCATGAAATCCATTCCGATTTCTTGCCATGGTTTTGTTGGTCTGCCGGCTTTGTCCTGCCTGCTTAACATCATGACATCTTTTCAGTACCACTGATCTCAATATCTTTGGTACATAAATTTTGTTGCCCCTCCAGGCTATACCATCTTTCATTTCAATTTGATTTAAGTTATATGCCAACCAATCATCTTCTGTTAATAATACAGGCAGATCTGGCACTAATATAATGGCTTTAGTTCCTGCTACTCAATCAATTATCAGTATAAGCGGTTGGATTGTGTCCTCACATTGGCTATGAAACTATGGAAGTCGGGATAAAGCATCCGTCATAAAGTTTTTCCCTGTTGGGACATGTTTCAATGTGAATTTAAACCTTTTAAAAAATAAAGCCCAACACACCTTTTTCGGTGACAAACGACATGGGTTTTGGAGGGATTCCAAATTTTTATGGTCAGTCCACACCTCGAATTGTTTTGGACTATCCTCCAACAAATGTCTCCAGGTTAAAAATGACCAATGAACTGTGAAAGCTTCCTCCTCCCATATCGCCCAATTACATTCAGTTGGGCTGAACTTACGAGAAGTGTTTGCACACAGGTGTAAAAACCCATCCGTACCCTTTTGCAGTAGCACTGCTCCTACTGCTTTGTCACTGGCATCTGCCTAGATGACAAAAGGTAACTCAATATCTGGATGTTTTAATACTGGTTCCTTCGCAAATAACTCTTTTAAGTTGTCAAATGCCTTTGACATACTTTTGTCCATGGAAAATTAGTATTTGTCTTTGTATCTTTAATTTCTAAAGGTTTTGTCTTTAATAGATCTGTCAGAGGTAGAGCAACATCGGCAAAACAGGGAATAAACTGCCAATAAAAGTTTGCAAACCCCAGGAAACTCTACAGCTTTTTTCAAGTGGTTGGGGCTTGCCACTTTAACATGGATTCTACCTTCTTTGGGTCCATTTCAATACCTCATTCAGAGATATGATAACCGAGGTAATCCAGTTGTTTAGTATGAATCTCGCATTTTGAGAGCTTTACGTAAAGTTGAGCATCTAACAGTTTTTTGAGCACCTGTCTGACTAATTGGATATGTTCTTGTTCAGACTTTGAATAAANCCCAAATAAACCAAAACGACTCTATATAAATGTTCATTCAACATGTCGTTTTTCAGCTGCATAAATACAACTGGAGCCCCCTGCAGTCTGAACGGCATCACCTCATAACAATAACTGCCCAATGGACAATTAAAAGTTGTCTTCCATTCATCTCCTTCCCTAATTCATACTTGATAATACGCTTC
Source organism: Laticauda laticaudata (assembly GCA_004320025.1). Classification (NCBI taxonomy): domain Eukaryota; kingdom Metazoa; phylum Chordata; class Lepidosauria; order Squamata; family Elapidae; genus Laticauda; species Laticauda laticaudata. The sequence goes on from BHFT01039965.1 coordinate 9,371, forward strand.
TTGTAGATCAAGTTTTGTAAATATGCGACCTTGTGCTAAGGAGGTAAGTAGGTGGTAAGGTGGTGAGTCTTTCATTAATGGCAATGGATATAATAGTTCCGCACAGATGGCATTTAACCCTCGATAGTCTACACATAAACGTAAGCTGCCATTTTTTTTTCGCAGAATAACACAGGCGCTGCCACATGTGATCTACTTGGAGTGATGAATCCCCTTTTTAAATTTTTTTTATATATTTTCTCATTTCTCCTAATTCTTTGTGGATCATGGAGTACATTTGTGGCTTAGGTAAGGGTACATCTGGGATCAACTCTATGACACAATCCGTTGAGCGGTGTGGTGGTAAACAATCAGTGCCATCTTCGAACACCTTGGTCAAATCTTTATAGTCATAAGGGTAGGAGTGTCAATGCATGTTCAGGAGCCCGCTGTGATGACTAGGTGGATGAGGGCCAATTGCTAGCATCAATTTCTGATACCCTCCTTCCCATTTTATAGTTGGCTCCCACTTATCAAGCCAAGCTAAACCCAAGATTACTGCTTCACTCTTATGAGGAACCACCACGAAAGAAATCCACTCCCAGTGTTCACCCATCACCTTTTTAAGATATTCAGTTCTGTGGGTCGCCGGAACCCCACCTAATATGGAGCCATCTACCTGTTCAAATTTAATGGGTACATCCAATTTGATGATGCTTAAACTTAGTTTGTCCACCACCCCTTTAGTTATCAAACATCTCATGCACCAAGAATCAATTTGTGCCCCCACCTTGATTCCTTGTTCAGTTTGCTTATTCCACAGAAAAACAGGCAAAATAAAAGGATGGATTGGTTTATTCACCATCAGATCATCGGGGATCCCACCTTCCAAATCACAATCGGTTGGAACCATAGTCGATATATTGGAACTGTTATCCTCATCGTGGTCCTCCGGTGATTTGCTTCGAACATCCCTCACTTCCTCCTGTCCATGCCAATCACTCCTGGTTGATCTGATTTGGGCACTTTCTAGACCGACCTGAGGTATTCTCCCTAATGTCAAAGGGGGTACAGGGCATGCTACAGCTCTGTGCCCCAGTTTATTACATTGGAAACATTTCATTATTCCTCTACCACTTGGATTAATTGCCCCTTTAGTCTGGGGTTTTGTTACTGGATCCATAACTTTACGTGTTAGGACATCACTTTCAAGTTTAGGTTTCAAGCGTCGGAGTCCATCATCTAATTCTATTGACACCTGATACCATTTGGTGAGCCTAACATGCGACCCCCTGTACAGACAGGCTTGATGCAACTTAGGGTCTTGCAACTTAGATCTTCTTGAAATAGATTACCAATAGACTTTCGGATAATAACGGCAGTTTGCTAATTATCCTTTGAAATTCATTGACATATTCTCTGGCTGTTCTTCCTTTCTGTTTTATGGCCAGAAGATCTTCAGCCGTGTGTCCTCGAATCTACTTCATAAGGCGGCCAAAAATTGCCCTATATCTCCTAACTCCTCTGCCCAGTTATGAAACAAATTGGCTGCCCATTTGTATGCCTCCCCCAGCAATACTCCAGTGATTGCAATGATCATTGACCAAGTGGAAGGATAACATTGACCATATAAATCAATATGATTCAATACTCGACCTAGAAATACAGCCAAGTTTTGTACAGACCCATCAAAAGTAGCAGTCAGGGGAAGTGGTCCCCATCTTTCTGGTGCCTGCCCTCCCAATGAGGGCCATACTCCACCTCTCGTCTTTCTATAGAGCCAGATCTTATGGAATAACTTTCGGATCCCACACTCCTCTCATCTAATCCTCTAGCACGTAAATCTGACTGTTACAACCCTCTTCCTACGTCAGTTTCCCTGAATCCCATCGATTTTGGTGTGCCCAAATAACTGCTATCAGGAGTTAAGGCTTGTTTATGCCCCAAAGAGCCTCTATTCATGGGCCCTCAGAGTGGCATCTTTCTGAACTGCTGACGTAAAAGTTCCAATGTGTCACTACATGGAATCATCCAGTGGCTATCTTCTGCTCCAGGCCACCTTTTCACTTTCCAGTTCAATGTTCGTTCCATTTGGGGCACCCTTTTGGAGTGTAACTCTGTTCACTCAAACACACTTTTGGCCACACGGCTGGCTGCACTGCCAGCGGAATATCCTCTGTCTTCTCCCCCATATTCTCATGGTCCTGTCTCCGCTCATCCCTCTCTTCAATTTCCTCGCAAACCTCTTCCTCCACAAAATTAGGGACTTTACCTTCTGCCATGATGATCCACCAATGTAGTAAATATTAAGAGGCAGCACTGGCTTTCTGTCAGCTCCTATGGGAGGTAGTTGAAACTGGTTCAATAAAACATTTCACTCACTGTCTTGATGTAGCAATGTGTGTTTATTTTGGCTTCCTCTACCAGCAGCAACAAACGGAAAGTCCAAGTAAAGCCAGTGCTGAGAGCATCTGCCTTTCAGCTCTGTTTATATTTCCCATTCACCCCCATTAATTAATTAACATCCGCCCTTAGCAAAACACCCAACATCCATCTACACAATCTTGCATGCTACCACCCAACCCCCCAAATAACACCTTTCCCCTCCCCGAGTATTGTCCTTTCACCCCGATCCATCCAATATCCCCTATGTGGAATGCTAACCAGCTGAAACGACATCCTGAAGTATTTCCCAGCTGGTAAAGGAGAAGAGTGGGAGGCGTTGTGCTTAGAGCTTTGCAAAACACCGAACAATTGATAAGGCATTTTCCCAGCTGGTCGCACTGAAGTGGGGAGGGGTGGTTGCGCCTGGCTTCGTCAGCTGTCATCGCCATTGATTCGGGACCTTCAAGATAGATAGCTCTCCCCCAACCATAGCGACGTGTCGGGCTTCATTCCATCAGCAGTGTTGCTAAAGCCCAACATACGCACTGTGTAATCAATTCTCTGTTTTGTATTTTAAAGCTCATGAACCATTGAATCAGATAAATAACACAGCATGTGCACAGAGAAAATTCTCTACCTGTATCGGGAGAGGGAAGGAGAGGTGAAAAGTGGGCTTTGGTGAGATTCAATTTTGGAACATCAGCATCTGGAAAGAAGTTGAAACAGTACAGTACAGCAATGGTGGGATTCAATTTTTTTTACTACCAGCTCTGTGGGTGTGGCTTGGTGGGCATGGCATGGCTTGGTTGGTGTGGCTTGGTGGGCATGGTATGGCTTGGTAGGCATGGCTGGGGAAGGAGACTGTAAAATCCCCATTCCCTCCCCACCCTTGAGGGAAGGATACTGAAAAATCCTCATTCCCTTCTCTTCCATCCCACTAACCTGCTTTCCAGCTCCATTCTCCTGTGCAGGGCAACAAAAGAAGACTCAGCTGATCAGTTGGGACTTGGGAAGCAGAGAATAGATGGGGGTGGGGCCAGTCAGAGTTGGTATTGCCGGTTTTCTGAACTACTCAAAATTTCCACTACCAGTTCTGCAGAACTGGTCAGAATCTGCTAAATATAAACTCTGGTGTACACGGGTGCTGATCTGAGCTCTTGTGCTGTGGATTATAGATGAACAATCTGCTTCTCTACAGCTGTGTTTGTTCCCTGAAACCCATCTTTTTGGTCCTTAGTGTCCTGTAGCATCTCTGATGTTCTCTAATCTTGGTTGATTGGTAATAGATATTTCATGACCCAGATACGTAACTTCATGGTTCAACCCTGAATTGCACATATTCTCCTAGGTATCCTGTCTAACAGCGTCCAATAGCTATTGAAAACTGATAGCATTTTGAAGTGGGAATCATACAAAAACTATAATGAAAGTTTTAAAGAAGATATAATAGTTAAGAATAAATAACTCTCCAATCTGTATCATGGTCCTCTCCACTTTGCATTAGGGCTCACAACACCAGAAACCTTGCTCTTGTCTACCAAATGGTTCTCAGGACAATACGAAGGGTCCACTGTACTTTCTGTGATTAATGTAGAGCCAGTTTGGTGTAGTGGTTAAAGTGATGATTTAGAAACCAGGTGACAGTGATTTCTAGCCCTGCCCTACGAACAAAAGCCAACTAGGTGACTTTGGGTTTATCACTCTCAATCCAATTCACCTCATGGGATTATTGTGAAGGAAATAGGAGGAGGAAGGAGTGTTATATATAATCACAACCTTGAATTACTTGTAAAATAATAAAAGCAGGATAAACATCTAATAAATATGTTCTTTGACTCTGGATATTGCATAACAAGAGTTCCACAAATATTTGGGCTTGCTAAGTAAAGACAGTTGCTTCCAACATTGAAACACATCATTGGAGATTATCTATAAATTGCCATCCAAAAGAAGTTAATATTTTTCAAATGTTGTCCCTATCAAAGTCCAATCCCTAGCTTACCTGCGAAATACTATATGTATAAAATATAGCTTACCTGTGAAATACTACATGCATGTTACTGTACCTTCCTACCTTCCAACAGAATAAGTCATAATTTGATAAAGCCCCCCGTCTGTTAAAAATATTGTTCAACAAAAAAATAACACCAAACTGTATTTTTTTTAAATGACAGAACCTCTTATGATGTGACACACCGTAAAGTATTCCCAAGTGCTAACAACTGGAGCAAGGCAAAAGAAGCCAGAAAAAAATAGCTATTTTGGGTTGTTTTTTAAAATTAAAATCCATCCATGGGTAGGAGGCACCACTTGTGACATGCTAGAATGAACATAGCCATGCAAAGTAGTTCATAACAGAAAAAAGTTCTTCTCAGTCCTGTAAAGCTGAGATTGGATGAGATCCACTTTCTCAGCAGAGCAAGTAGAGCAAGACACAATTGACTGTTTACTGGAACAGAAAGCATTCTTTCCATCGGTCCTTCATTTCTAAGAACACTTTGTATTCCAGACTCTAGATGGGGATCCCCAAACTTGGCAAATTTAAGACTTGTGGACTTCAGCTCCCAGAATTCTCCAGCCAGCATGAGAATTCTGGAAGTTGAAGTCCACAAGTCCTAAAGTTGCCAAGTTTGGAGATGTCTGCTCTAGATGTACAAATTGTGATCAGAAATTTGTAGAGATCCACCTCCAGACTGAAGCTGCATGGGATGTCTAAATTTAACTTGTTATCTGAATTATCTTGCTTCAATTCTAGATTCAAGACTCATCCAATTGGGATGATAATATTTCCTGTGTTATTACTTGTGTCAACAGAAATTGCTTTGGAGTTAGAGATATTCCCAGCAGAATATACGCTGTAGTCCATTGCACGTATCTTGAAACATAAAAGAGAGTTTAAAAAAGAAAAAGAAAATAGAAAATTGAAACAGCCATTTCAAAGCACTTTTAAAAATGAACTAATTAGCAGTCCATCTCTTCATGGAATAACTAAATAACATTCTTTGTAAAACAAAATTCAGTTTTGCATCTGGGATTAGTTCTTTAAAGATAAACCTACTTTATTCTTATGAAAATTATAATTAGCTTTTAATAAGAGTTTTTGAGATTCTAAGAAACTAAGGACTGCTTAGTTTTTGCTAAAAATTGAGTTTTAATGTGAGATCCTACTGTTGAAACAACTCTAAAATATAGATTTATAGATTTATTTCCCCCTACCATTTAATATATAAATGAACAGATAGTCCTTGAATTATAAGGACTGGAGCTTGCCCAGTAAAGTTGTAAGTTGTGATGGTCATAAACCAGGTCATTCAATGACCACATGAGCTGCTTGATTTTATGACTTTTTTGTCATTTGTAAAGCAACTTCTGGGGTCATTAAGCAACTGCTTAAACTGTCATGGCCATTAAGCAACTGCTACAATCATTAGGTAAACCCATTGCTATAGGACATTTTTGCCAAAAACCAGAAGTAAATGATTTTCAGCAAAAAATTGTACATTGTGGTCACAAGATTGCAGGATGCTGAAAACTGCCATAAATGCAAACACCTGAAACGTGGTCACATTGCCAAACACCTGAAACGTGGTCACATGATCACAAGAGTAGCCTATCTGTCAGAATTTTGGAACAGGGAAATAAGTACATTGGGGAAAGTCCCTCATAACTTCAAACAAATCTCTAAACCACTGGTCATAAGTCAAGGACTACCTGTCAAATTTTTGACATTCCATTTGAAGTCTGACCAATATTATATTGAAATGAATGACTAACAGTTCTGACCTCTTTTATATTTAACAATAAGTATTTCATTTCCATTCTGCATTTTAAAGGATGTTAGAAAACATCCTTCTTTTAAAAACGTTTATCTTACAAAAAAAATCCTGCTTCTCAATTTTATTTTAAAAGTGTTTGAACACACTATGCTTTAAAGCCTTAAGAAAGTACAAAATACCGAACTAAAGCATGAGCTAAATGCTAACTAAAAGTCTGGAAACAAGATTTAAGCTGTTTGTATAATATCCCTGTAGAACAATGTTTGTCAGCCTTGGCCACTATCAGATGTGAAAACTTTTAAATGTCAGGATTCTGAATTCCACACATCTGAAAGTGGCCAAGCTTGGGAAATACTGCTCTAAATGTATTCGAGATGAGAAATTATAGTACAACACAACGAAAGAGCACCAGGTTGGGAGTGTTGATGTTGCCAAATTATATCTAAATCTGAAGCTCTTAGAAAAGGGGCAACAGAAAAAGCAATGCATGAATGTGCTGCTTTCCCTAGGGATTCTAGTCCTCAGTTTCCAAAAGTAGGCCTCTGTCTGAGCTTTAAGTAGTGGACAATGGTGCAAAGATTTTGTGTTCTCCCCTTTCCTCACATCACGAAACCTGGTTTCTTAATTTCTGTCACTGTACTTTCATAGGACATTACTGAACTGGATTAGTTTTCAGGTTGTCATGTTTCATAACTTAAAACTTGCTGAGCTGATTTGTAATATAATATTGTCTTTTTCCTCCTACAGGTTCACCAATAATAGAGAAAAATGAAGCTTCTGTTTTTAATGATCTCCATCTGCTTATTTTCTGAAAGCATGACTTGTTTATTAAGCAACACCAGCTATGGCCACCAAAGAACATTTGAGGATATTGAGAGAGAAATAGCCAATTATTCAGATGTTGCTGAGAAGATTATCAAACTTGCGGTTTATGGCAAGGCCCAGAACAGATCTTACGAAAGGCTTGCGCTGTTTGTGGACACATTTGGACCACGATTGAGTGGTTCTAGAAATCTAGAACTGGCTATCCAATACATGGAGCATGCTTTGAGGAAAGATGACTTAGAAAATGTCCACCTGGAGCCAGTAAAAATACCCCACTGGGAAAGGGGTGAAGAGAGTGCAATGATGATTGAACCATACAATCATACCATTGCCATGTTGGGGCTTGGTGGGAGCATTGCAACTCCTCCCGAAGGTAATGAATGCCTGATTTTTAACTGTTGCTACTACTTTTTATTTGGAATATATAGACTTTTAAAAATACTATTATTTAACAGTTCTCAACCTCAGTAGCTTTATGCTTGCTAGGGAATTGTAAGAGTTGAAGCACATATATTCTGCATGGTTTAAGGCAGGAGTCCCCAAGACCATTACCAGGCCGTGGCCTAATTTCCCAACTGGAAGTAGAAATGGCAGGCAAAGATGCACATCCACACAGCTCCATTTGTGTAAGCAGCAGACACATGTGCCCAATGTTTGTGTAAAAGGAGCTGTCCACACTTCGCATGGAACCATCCCATCTCCCCAGTGGTGGGATTCAAATTTTTTTACTACCGGCTCTGTGGGCATGGCTTAATGGCTGTGGCATGGCTTGGTAGGCGTGGCTTGGTGGGCATGGCAGGGGAATGATATGGTAAAATCTCCATTCCCACCCCACTCCAGGGGGAAGGTTACTGCAAAATCCCATTCCCTCCCCACCCCACTAACCTGCTTTCCAGCTCCATTCTCCTGGGCAAGGCAACAAAAGATGACCCAGCTGATCAGCTGGGACTTGGGAGGCAGAGAATAGATGGGGGGTGGGGCCAGTCAGAAATGGTATTTGCCGATTCTCCAAACTACTCAAAATTTCCGTTACCGGTTCTCTAGAACTGGTCAGAACCTGCTGAACCTCTGCCTCTCCCCCTTCCTGCTGTTCTGCAAAATTGGAAAGGTTGGAGAACGCTGATTTAAAGAACCGCTTAAAATCATAAAATGCAAAAAAAAAAAACAGTCCACCTTTTTGGGCCCAATTTTAAAGTATCATAATGAAGATATCAGAGAGCTGGATCTGTTCTGCTTCTGCATCTCTGAAATATGAAAAACCCAAAATGGCTGCTTCCTATGGCAAAAAGTAAGATTTTCCCTTCCCATGTATTTTGGGCTTTACTGATTAGATAGATTTGTTGATGTAGAAATGGCTAGTTTACACTAATATGTGAAAGTACAAAGTTGAGGTTTGATGTTACCGTCTTATTCTACTGCACCAGAAGAAGTTGTAAGTCAACATCTTTTTTTTTTTCCTTCTTTTCTACACTTTTCCCCCTTTCCATTCTCTATTTTTGCTACTATTTGCTTTTGTATTTTTGTATTTTATATTATAAATGAATAAAAACTGAAAAAGCAGAATTGATCTAGTAATGATGCTGAGGTTTATGTTCAACCCTGATCTTGAGGCTTCCCAGCAACACCCCTAAGTATGTCTCCACCAGGGAAGCAACTGTGGACAGTCCAACAGCAACAATTCCAAAGTGTTGCTATGATCCATCATCAGTAGATGCATGGAGATGCTTTCAGTCCTACATCCATTAAAATTGTATGAATCATTGGCTGAGGTACAGCTCTGTTATTTAATTTCATTCTCTATTGTTGTATGTGTATTTAGAACACATGTTTTCTTCATTAGAAACTAGGCATATAGCTGGAAAACCAAATTTGGAATAATTTTTAGAGTAGTTCTGTTGCCCTTCAAAAATATTGGAAATGTGACTCACAGGAAGCTGTTTCATGTAGCTTAATATTGTTTGCAGTGACCTGTAGTAGCTTCTCAGAGTTTTGGGCAGGAATCCTTGCCATCTGGGGTTGCTAGGGGCGGTCAGCTGTAGAGCAGAGCCTCTATTATTTTTGTTACTTCTGTTATGTTGACTGGGAATTCTGTGCACTGCAATCCCCACAGCTCCAGAAGACGCCAGTTGCATAAACTGTGAAAAGGAACCAGGATATTGAGACCTTATTTGCAAGAAGCATCTTTCATGATTATAAGGAGTTGTCAAGAATTGCTACTATTCTTTCTTCCTTGATGAGCAATCATGAACCCATGTTATTACATTTTATCACTTGGTGCGGATATAAATGGAGAGCTGGGATGAATTACCTGATGTCAATTCTACTCATTAGTTTTGAAAGCTGATATGTCACATAGATTGCAGTGCCAGCCTACAGAGACCTTGATTTTTCTAGTGGAAAATGAAAATTTCCAGATCTCTGGCTTCTTCTCCACTGGTCTAATTCCAGCTTTGCATGCTCCTGTCACCAAGATGCTTTTGAGGCATGCAGCCGAAACTCTTACTCATTAAGAGTGGCTGAAGCCTATCAATTTACTTCACTTATATGCCAACAATAGCACCAGTAGATTTTGACTCGAGTACACAAATATGATACATCTTGCACTCAAAAAAGAAGTAGACTGAGAGCCAGGAAAGTGAGCCCATTATATTTTTTCACACCTTTTTTACCTATTTCTGGATGCAAAAGTCAAGACTTCATTTCCTACAACTTGATTAATTTTTGTTCTTCTGGATCAAGGGCAAGCAGTTCATGGGCTGTATGAAGCCTCTTGCAGACATCTTGCAAGTTATGGAGCAATCCTATTTTTTTTCCCAAGCATGTGGACAAAATACAAGTCATACCAGATACTTTCCGGTTTATATATTATATCTTTAATATAAAACTTCTACTGTACCTTTTCACCCACCATTTCTTTCTGCCATAATTCTTGACAATGGTTCTTAAGGCCAAACTATACATGATGGGAAGAGATATGGAAAATGGATTAGGTGATGAATAATTTGATATGGGATCCTTGATGCTGTCTGAGTTTGGTTGTTTTCTTGCAGACTCCAAGGTGCTTTTTTCAAGAGGCAATTGGACTTTCTGGTTTTTCTTTGAAGATGTTTCACTCAAAAAAAAAAAAGAGAAAGTCCAGTTGTCTCTTGAAAAAAGTACCTTTGTGACAATCATGACCTGGATGACAGAGAATCTCCATAGAAACTTTTCTTACAGACGTTTAATTGCCCAAACTAGGTAACATCATCAGTACTAGTGTGAATTGTTTTTGAATTGTTTATCACAATATGTTGCTTGCAGACCTTCAATTCCACTCTAGCAAAATAACAAGCAGCCTTTGGAAGTGGTTGCAGAGAAGATAAAAAATAATAATTCTCTTTATTTCACTGTCCTTATCCAAGCACTCTTCAGCAATAGCACTTAGACTTACATACCACTTTACAACCCTCTCTAACCAGTTTACAGAGTCACCCTATTGCCCCCAACGGTTTTGACCCACCTCGAAAGGATGGAAGGCTGAGTCAAACTTGAGTCTGGTGAGATTTGAACTGCCAAATTGCAGGCAGCCGGCAGTCAGCAGAAGTACTACACTGTAACTAGGCACAACCGTGGCTTAGGTAATCACTCTTTTCCATACAGTGTGTATGTAAAAAGTGCCTATATATTCATTAAGTTATTTTTAACTTAATAATTAAATTAAGTATAATCATGCGGTATAAGTATTTTTTCACCATAGTGTTCATCTTTTTTGCATACCTGTAGTGATGCACACTACTGTTGCATACCACACATGCACATGGGAAGATAAGGTTTATCTGGCTTCTATCAGAAATCTGAATACTGTTACTTTAGCTTCAGAATAAGGAGATGTATTTTGTTATAGACAGTAGTTGTGTTGCCTTTGATTAATTGATTGATTATATATCATCATGTCATTTTTGGCTCCTAGTGACCACATAGATAGGACCTTCTCCATTACAATCCATGCTGATCTGTTCTTTCAAGTCTCCCAACAGTGCATTCATTGCCACTGTAATTGAGTTCACCATCTTTCTGCTACTCATCCTCTTCTTCTCTTTCTTTTCACCTTTCCCAATGTTGGAACCTTTTCCAGAGAGCTGGCTCTCTGCACAAAGTAGGTTAATTTGTGCCTTGAGTGAGTTGATTTGTTCAGTGATACAATCCGTTTGTTTTCTTGGCTGCCAACATTATTCTCAAGAGTCTTCTTTTACTACACCAAAGTTCAAAGGCTTCATAAAAATATAATATATAAAGTTCAAAAGCATCAACCCTGATACTTATAAAGTCCAACTTTTGCTTCCATAGAATGTCATAGGGAACACTATGTTCTGCATAGCTAATCTGAAAAAAAGGCATCTAAAATGGATTAGAAGCCTCCAAGTCAGAATATGAGCCACTTTGGTGTGATGGTTGAGGCATTAGATGAGAAAATGAGAGACTGCTGGGGAACTTTGAACCAGTCACTCTCTCTCAGCCCTAAGAAGGAATCAATGGCAAACCACTGATAGGGGGGTTTCTGGCAACTGCCTGGACAAGTCCTTGCAGTTTTCTCAGCAAGCTTTTGGAAGTGGTTTGTCATTGCCTCCTTCTCATATTCAGGCTTGGAGGCTTCTAATCCATTTGAAACTAAAGACATTTCCACAGTTATTTTCCTGTTTTACCCCAAAATGTTGCTAACATCTCCTTACTGGAGATGGTTGATGAGATAAGAAGATCTCACCCTCATGCCATCTGACCACTTTGATCTTAGTTCTTATGTAACTCTTTTTTAAATTGTAATTGTTTTTATTTTATCTTTATTTGTAAGCTGCCCAGAATTGCTATGTTGGTAAGATGGGTGGCATATAAATTTAATAAGTAAATAAATGAGATAAAACTGGACCTGTATTTCTGACAGATGATTTTTCATTTCCAGGTATTACAGCAGAAGTGTTGGTAGTAAGTTCTTTTGATGACCTACACAAGAAAGCTCACAAAGCCAGAGGAAAAATTATTGTTTACAACCAGCGTTACATCAATTATGGTAAAACAGTGCTCTACCGACTCCGTGGAGCAGTGGAAGCAGCTAAATTGGGTGCAAAAGCTTCTCTTATAAGGAGTATTGCTCCATTTTCTATCAATAGGTAGGAGAATCACGCTTCACTTCTTCTTTCAGGTGTGTTCCTATAGAACAGGAAGCCCTTTTGTTGAAACCATTTTCTGTTTGTTTTTCATGTCTAAGTGGTAAATGAAGTAGACAACCTGACATCTCAAGCTGTTTTCTAACTGGAGAATCACAATTATTTGAGCCATTCATGTTTTTGTTAGCAGGAATAATAGCCTTGCCTTTAAAAAAAAACTGTTGCATTTCATACAATCATGAATGGCTTCTACATGTTGATTGTAAATTATCGTTATTAAAAAGGAAAAACAGCACATTTCAAATTTAAATAGAAGGGAACAGTTGCCTTACCTACCCTTTTCATGTTTAGCTACATATTGTCCCAAGACATTTTGTAACTTGAAATATAAAAATGATTTTCTATATGAAATATAGAAAAAGTGCCATTTTGCCATTCAATGAAAGTAAGTTATTTTGGCTCAAAAGAAAGAAAATCTCTCAAACATTGCCTTGGCAATGGAAATACAATAAACCCAATTGAAAAGTCCAGTCTATCTCACTCTGCTTCTTAACATTTTCCCAACCTGGTACTTTAAATGTATGACTCTACAACTTTCAGAATGCTCATCTACATTGGTACCTCCAGATCAAATTTCATTTAAAATATAAATGAAAAAGGAGGTTAAGGGAGATTAGTTTCTAATGTGATTTACAAAACATACATTAGGCCAATCCTAGAATATTATTCAACTATTTGTAAGGGTTCTGTTTCCTCCATTTTGCTGATACTTTTGATGTGCAGTTCAATATTTTCAAGTCAAGTTTGAAAACATTTGGTTATGCTGTATGTATGAAAAAGCTGCTTCAGCTATAATCCCATGAAGAATTGCAAAAAGAATAGCTACATTTTATTTCCAAAAAAACAAGGAAAATATGTTAAAAGACATAAACTGCTCTCCGGTGGGGACTAAGTCACGAACTCAGTACAATTAGATTCTTTTAAAAGCATTGTTGAAAAAATGTTTATTCAAATATTTGTTATAGAAAATATTGAAAAAGAAGACAAACACAAATAATTAAAGTGTTGATATGTTACCTAGCACCTAAAAAGAAGGTTTATGAAAGACAAATATAATAACACACCAGGAAGTGAGAACACATGAAAGCAATGTTTTGACAATTTCAAGCTATGTGCGGAGAATTTCCTGGCCAGTATACTGGTTTAAAGTATCTTCATTTCTAGATTAGCTATTCTACAATTCCTTAGATTGTTTTTACTTAAAATTTTAACCCTGAACATCCATGCAAAGATTGCCTAAATTGCATGCTTAATATTTATGAAGTACTTTGATTGGCAGTCTTGAGTTATATTTTTTAAGTTGATTTCTGCACCCAGTAGTGATGTCTGAAGTTCATTGCTCTGCCTTTTGCTATCCCACAATGTTCCCTAAAAGTACCTGCTACGATACAGATTTTTTTAGATATATGAAATACACACATTCCTTTCAACAGCATTTTCCCCAAATCATATTATTGCATAGACAAATATAATCGTTAAGACCAGGCAAAAAAGAGGTCTGATTCATACAATATATCATGCTGTAATATGCTGTATGTGCCCTGCAGTGTGTTAGATAAACTTCCCCATCTGTGATTTATTCAGAAGTTTAAGAATGTGTGACATTCTGTACTTTTTTCAAACTACAGTTTAATTAAATTAAGACATGGAATAGTGAAATGTTTTATGGATCTGCATTATTGAATAGAAAGTATTGTCACTTTAAAGGATACTAGCTTTATGCCTGTGCTTCGCGACGAAACTATGGGGTCGGACTTAGTTTTTGGGGAGGAAAATACAGGGGGAAAATTCTGTCTACCAGTATCCATCTGTATTCATCTGGCTAGCATCTGTCAGTGTGTGAGAAAGTTGAGGGCTGTTTGGAAACTGAAACAGTATTTACTGTGTGAGCAAGGAGACAGGAAGGAGCCTGGGAGTGGCTTAGTTCAACTGTTCTGTACTAAAGCTGCTTGGTGCTGTGAAACTAAAACTGAAACTCCTCTGCTTGTGTTTTGCATTTGGAACATTTGCATTTGTGTTTTGCATTTATCTTCAGGTGAGGAGGGGGAGTAGAACTTCTTAGCATCAGAGCATGATAATAATAATATAGGAAATACTAATGTTCTGATGGTCATTTCAAAAAATCCTTTCTTAGTGAGTACATAGAAGCCAAGAGGAACATAGGTGCCAAATTTCAAGTTTGTAAGCTTTATGGTTCTGGAGATTTTGTGATGATGCGTGAGCAGTATTTCACTTTTATATATATAGATTAAAATATTGGAGTCTGTAGGAAAAAAAAGTTTTAAGTTTTAAAAACCGAGTTGCTTTTCATTGTTCTTTCAGCAATGCTCTGCCTGTCTGTTGCTTTCTCTCTCTTTCTCATCCATGCACCACACCTGGGACCAATATCACCGCTGCCACTCTGCAGTGACACAACCTACCCTTAGTGCCTGCAAGTGACAAGAGACAATGTGCAAGTCTGCAGAGATTTTTCTGCCTCCTGTCTTCCTCTTCACCACCTGCAGTGTCTTTTTTTCTCTATCCTGCTGGCAGGTGGCGTTGTATCAGCCCAGCTGGACACAGCGCTTTTTGTCAAGCTGCATCAGGAGGTATTGTCAGCTTCCACTGCATTTCTTTTGGAATGTTTTTATTTCAGACCGATTGATTGGAAGTGCTGATTCCATCTGACGGCTTCATTGATACGTAGACTATCAAGAGGCCGGCTGGCTCAGAGGAAGAAAAAGTTAGCAACTGATTTCTAAATAGTGGAGTACAGTAGAGCCCGAACCTCGAATGTTACTAGGGAAAAAGCCCCATCCCCTTTTAAATCTTTGTCATTTTCTTAGTAGGGCAGAGGTCTCCAAACTTGGCAACTTTAAGACTTGCGGACTTCAACTCCCAGAATTCTTTGAGTTTGGAGACCCCTGCTATAGGGTTATCCCTTCTGAGAGCAAAGAAGATATTTTTAGGAGGCATAAATATTAGCAGAAGTAGAACTCTTTTAAGCCAAGGACACATTTGGGATTTTGTGAGCATAGGAAGAATGCAACCAATCTTCCATTTAGCTCAGACTTTTTATCAGCCCCCTTCCAGATAGACCAATGTAGACGAGCAAACCAATGTCATGGTGGCTCATCTCACAGAAATATACATGCTTGTTCATAATTTTCATGAGTCTATACATTTTCATACAGGCACAATGCGTTTTAATTGACAAAGCTCTTTACAGAATGTGATAAATTGTGGATGGATAGGCAGGGATACAGTGGCTCAGTGGCTAAGATGCTGAGCTTGTCGATCAGAAAGGTCAACAGTTTGGCAGTTCGAGTCCCTAGCACCACGTAATAGAGTGAGCTCCCGTTACTTGTCCTAGCTTCTGCCAACCTAGCAGTTTGAAAGCATGTAAAAATGCAAGTAGACAGTAGTCTTTGGACAAGCGCCGGCTCTTCGGCTTTGTAATGGAGATGAGCACTGCCCCCTAGAGCCGGAAACGACAAGCACGTATGTGCAAAGGGAACCTTCACCTTTACCTTTAAGGCCCTGTCACACTGGCCGACGGATGCCAAACGTTTGTAAAAAGGACACAGTGGACGAGAAAAATGTTCCATCCATTGTTATCCGCTCTCAAAAGGGGCAATTTGCATAAAGAGACAAACAACACGGAAAGGAACGGACGGGAGGGAGGACATAGGGCGGATGGAAAGCGGATGCTCCACAGAAGCTAGAGATGGAAGCGGATGGAGCGGATGGCACATCCGTAAGGCTTCTGGGGGAAGCGCAGCAAAGCGGACGCGGAACGGATACAGGCGATGCAGAGTGGACGCCGAGCAATAAAGCAGCAGTGCAACAGCACGAGCCAAACGAGTGCGAGATGAGAGTAAGCAGAAGCTAGTGGATGCCTAGCAGAAGCCTAGCGGATGCTAGCGTTCATGCGATGCGGGGAGGATGCATTGCATCAGCCCTGCGGATATAAGGGAAGCAGCTCCAAGCAGGTACCATTCAGAGAGAAGACTGCTTCAAGACACATTCTCAGCCTGCCAGCTGCTGCAGCCTGCCTGCCAAGCCTGCTGCAGGCTGGTTGGGCAGGGATATCTTTGGGATGGCAGGGATACTTTGGGATGGGTAATAGCTGTGGGATATATAACCTCCAGTGCAAGCATAGTGGGACATGTATGGATCCACCTCCCAGTGCCAACCTAGGCCCTTCTTTACATAATTAAATGTAATATATTGCCAATCCGACGACAATGTCAAAACAAACAATTCTTTATTACCCCTATTCATTGTAGGTAGCAACATACATGCCCAACTCAATCAGTTGATGAGACAGGATCGAATAAGATCACATTATCATTATCCTGTCTTGCCATCCACTGCTCAAGCGGATTTGCACCAGATGTTAAAGAGTGCTGCTGATCTTCCCGTTCTTCATGAAGGCTCTGTTGGGCTTGGCACATTCGTCAGTGTCTACTCAGCAGTTTCGCCCTTTCTGCCTACCTTTCCCCAGGCCTCAGTCCATTGCCTTGTTGGAGGTCCACGAGCCTGTTCTGCAACACTGGTAGCAGGTGCGCATGAGATTGTGCAGATGCACGCAAGCTTCCACGATGTTCCTCACGTCTGTGGGCGATGCTGCATGGTGGTGAAAGTACCTGGACTGTTGGCCAGGATGCAAAAGGCGTTCTCCGACCACCTGCCTTGCCCTGACATCCTGTAGTTGAAGATCCTCTCTTCACGGTGAGGCTGGAAGTGTAGGGCTTCATGAGGTAGTTCTGAGGGAGAAGAAGGCATCCCCACGATGAAGTAGGCAATCTTGCGTGTCATTGGCAGGGGGTCTGCATTCTGGAAGCCTGTGATGAGGTTGCGTTCCAGCCCCCTTGAGGTCACTGCATTGTATAACCTGGGCATCTGAAAGCTGACACCGTTGCCTGAAGCACGATGTACATGAACATTGTAAGTCAGCATCGACCATGGCGAAGAGGAGGATGCTGAAGAACCCTTGTAGTGAAATAAGTGGACCCGACTTGCTGGAAGCTTTGCAGGCCACATGACTTCCCATCTATGGCTCAACGGTGTGGGGGAAGTTCACTTCTGATACCACTGCTCTGCAATTTTCTTCCAGCCTTCTTCAGTGAGGAGCAGGAGGAGCTCCTCCAAGGTAATTCTTCGATGAATGGCTGCACCACTTTCTCTGACCCAATGCTGATAGTGTTGTGTGCACCTCTCCACATACTGCAATGCTCCTGTAGGTAGGTCCTGACGCCAGTGGCGCAGAGTCAGTGCCACCTTGAGCCAGGTCCAGGCTGGGCCGGAAGTTGGTGCTCTGCTTGGTCAACCTGGGTGTCAGCCGTCCACAACTTTCGTCAAACATGGCTGAGGCTCCTATGAAGTTTCTGGAATGTACGAGTGTCTCTCTTCTCAGTCCAATCAGCTTGTGTACAGTCCGTACTCTCTTTCTCGCGATCGATTCTTCGGCCAGACGTTCTTGGCTGCCCTTTTCCTTCGTAGAACAGTTGAAAGAGCCTGTAGATGGCTTCCACTGTTGCAGAAACGATGGTGGCTACCAAAAGGAGTGTGTTACATCCATGGTGGACATGACTGGATGCTGTGGAAGAGCAAGACAGATGAAGGCTGCGGAGGTCTGCAGAGCAGGGCTACTGGTCTGAAAGTGAGATCCAGTGAGTGCTCCCCCTTTTTATAGGCATATATAGGTTTTCCCTAGGTGTCCTTCTGCATCCTCTAGGCATCCTTAATATCCGAGATAGGTCCCTCTGCGAACGTTTTTTCTCGTTTTAAATGCTTTCTTCGAGCTGCATCGCTTTCATCTTTCTCCATCATGCTACTAATGCTGCGCTGTCGTTCTGGCTCCGTTTCATTCCTCTCTGTTCCGCTTTCGCTGGAGCGGATTTGAGTTGCGCGGATGCGCAGCGGATGCCTACGCGGATGTAGCGGATGTGTAACGGATGCCGACGGATGTATAACGATGTTCCCCGTATGCGTAGCGATGTATAACAGGATGTGGATACATTTTTCCGCTCAAAAAGTTTAGCAGCTCAAAACTTTTTGAGTGGATGGAACCTTGATGGATGCTGACGGGTAGAGAGGAAGAAAACGGACACAGTGAGTTTACAGAACGGATGCATCGCGTTAACCAACGGATGGCAAGTTTTTCTCTCCATTTTACATCCTCTTTCCATCTGTTGGTGCAGTGTGACATGGGCTTTAGGCAGGTGAATGTTGTTCACTGTCCCGATCTACTCTACAAAATGCCTTTAGTTCAATATAACTGGATCTTCTTTGGGAACTGACATTTTCTGTCCACCTTATTTTTTATAGCTAAATCTCAATCTTCCTGATTTAAAAATAATTCTACAGTTGATGTTGAAAAGGGTTCTGCTTAGTCCTTCCAGGAAGTGCCATATATTATCGGAAATTAAAAGACACTGGATATCTTTGTTGAGCAATGCACATTTTCTCCTAGGGGCAAATTTTGGCACTGACTTGTCAATATTATAGGAGATTCTTAGTGATGTTTGGGCCAAAAGCAATAAAACCTTAGCAGAAATAAACCTTAAAAAACAAACATTAAAATATTTAGTCTTTTCAGGAATGTGTGGTATTAATGTGCTTGGCCCATTCTGAAGCCAGAAGGTAATTATTGAAATAAACTTGAAAATATTAAGATTAAACAGGAAGAAAAATTCAAAGTAAGCTGCAGCTTTATAGGCAGAAGTCCTATGGATATTACTCAGTGTGAGAGAATACAGAACTGCAGCATCATGTGTGTTTTAATAATAATAACTAAACAAAAAATGAAAAATGGATTCATTGAGTGGTCTTTCCCAAATGAATTTGATTTCAGTCCCCATATTCTTCAGCTTTTTTGCTGTCTAGGAATTAAAAATCTTGAAGTCAACACATTGGCACATCTACAAACTGAGTAGGTTATCAAAGAGAATACTAATATTAGACATTTAATTGAAAACATAAAGATGTTTGTGTTAGCTAATTGAAGAAATGTTCATGAATCCCATTTCCATAACATTGGAAAGACTAATAGGGAGGTTTACACATGCTGCAGAAATTATTTGATGGAACTTCAGATCTTGTGTCGGCCCCAAAGAAGATATACTGCTATAAAGATTTGGTAAGTGGGTGCTGCTTTAATAAATAATTAGAAGAACATGTGAGGTCCAAAGCACTTTTCCTAAACATTTCCAAAGCACATCAAGTCCTAATATGTAGTAAATCCACAATGTAACACAGCTGTTGAATTTGTGGGAACTGTTGCTAGCACCTGCATTCAAGGCTCAGATATCACTTCCTATTTGTACCATATGTTTCACTGTATTTGATCCCTTCTGTTTGGAAAAACTTAGATATGCTTGAATTACCCTCAGTGTATTTTTCAGCCTCTTTTTTGTGTAACACTGACTACTTCAAACTCATTTGCTTTTAGAATGTCTTCTGTTCAAGACAGTTGATCTGAATTGATAGTCTGCAATCTAAAATGAAATTACTCGGAAACTTTCCCATGCATTTGTAGTTAGTAGTCAACAGAGCCGTTTTATGGTTCATCTCATGCAGCCACTAAAACACAGCAATTTATATTGATGTTACTTGAAGTCTTATTTCAATCTTCTTCCATCTTAAGAGCCATGGTGGTGCAGTGATTAGAATGCAGTATTGCAGTATTGCTGACTGATATTATATAACAGTGGTGGCTAACCTTTCTGGGCTCCTATGCCAAAAATTGTGTGCGCGCTTGAACGCTCATGCTCATGTGCCAGCACCCAGAAGGCAATGCACACACCCCCACATCCCCTACACATGCACATGCAATCCCCCACCCACCCACCCCGCCGCCCCTTTACCTGCACTGCGCCTCACAGCTGATTTTTGACTGTTTGAGGCCTTTTTCGGCCTCCCAAAGGCTTGAGGAAGGCTTCTGCAGGCTTCTACAACCTTTGTAGGCCGAAATCTAGCCCCGTTTTGTCACTTCCTGTTTTTCCGAAAACACCAGAAGTGACAAAACAGGGCTAGATTTCAGCTTACAAAGCTTGTAGAAGCCTGCAAAAGCCTTCCTCAAGCTTTTGGGAGGCTGAAAAAGGCCTCAAACGGGCTGAAAATTAGCTGTGAGGCATGCACATGCGTAATGAGGTAGTTTGCCTGCAGCTCGTGTACCGGCACAAATGGTTCTGCATGCCACCTGTGGCACACGTGCCATAGGTTCTTCATCAGAGTTATATAACAATATAGGTTGTCCTAAACTTATGACCAAAATTGAGCCCAACGTTTCTCTTGCTATGTGAGACAGTTAAGTGAGTTTTGCCCCATGTTTACAACTTTTTTTGCTGCAGTTGTTATGTGAATCACTGCAGTTGTTAAACTAATAACATGGATGTTAAGTGAATCTGGCTTCCCCATTAACTTTGCTTGTCAGAAGGTTGCAAAAGGGATTACATGATCCTGGGACATTGCAACCAGCATAAATATGAGTCAGTTGTCAAGCATTTTAATTTTGATCACATGACCATGGGATGCTGCAGCAGTCTTGAGTGTGAAAAATGGTCATAAGTCATTTTTCCAGTGCCATTGTAACTGAACGGTTACTAAATGAACTGTTGTAAATTGAGGACTGCCTGTATAACTACTTAAGAGCTGCGGTGGCGCAGTGATTAAAAGACAGTACTGCAAACTACTTCTGTTGACTGCCGGCTGCCTGCAATTTGGCAGTTTGAATCTTCCCAGCTCAAGATTGACTCAACCTTCCATCCTTCCAAGATGGGTAAAATGAAGACCCAAATTGTTGGGGGCAATGTGCTGACTCTGTAAACTGCTCAGAATAACTCTGAGATCAAAAGTTTCCAGCCATTTTGTTGACAAAATCCAAACTTCTGAGGATGTAGATTTTGAAAAATGAAGCCCAAATTAGCTCAATTACCAATAACCTCTCTGGTAGACACACAATTCAAACATTAGTTGATTGCAAATGTATTTAAATTTGTAATAATTACTGAAGAAGTAAATAAACCTGAACATAGAAAATCAGAGTGGGACTTGGATACTGTCATTTGTTTCAGCAACTGCCATCTGCTGTATTGTACCATTTGTCATCCAAGCTGTTGTTCCACTGAATCACAGTTTTCCCAGGGCATTTAAATTTAACCAAGAGTTTACTGTTTAGCTGACACCTGTTGGAAAGTCTGGAAGGGGGAAATAAGTCTAAAGCTAAAGCTAATTCTTTTTCCAAATCTTTCTATTGACTGTTTAGAATTAATAAATGCTGTTTATACTATAAGAGGAATTTTATGACTTAGATTGAGGATAAACATTGAAAATATCAAACTTAAAAAAAGTTGAGATATCAATTTAGAAATAATAAATCCAAGCTTGGGATCTTTAGTTAATATTTCTGAAGCTCCTCAGAATATATACATTACTTTCCATTGCAAATATTTGATTACATTTTTATTCTGTTTCTTTTTTTAAGATCAATACAAATCTTCCAAGAAAAATGGAAAAACAAAAATATTTGTTGGAAGATGTTACAGACCTATCCAATTCCCAGGTTTTAATTCATCCTCATGTGATTACTGAATATTTTAGGGATAGGTGATGCATGTCCTATCAAGTGAAAGTTATAAAGTATACAAGTACAGATTATATTTGGTCCATTTAGAATAATAATAAATGATTCTTCATGGAAGTACACCTGTTTCTGTTGTTGCCGTTTTTACAATTAATCTGTTTTGTTTTGCTTGGTTTCGCTCTTGTTTTGTTCACATGGCAACAGTGGAAATCTGATGATACCGAAGTCATAAGGCTAATCATATCAACATGCCACTCAGTCCTTGAAATATCAGTTGCAATCCCCATAATCAGACATAACAAGCAAAGCTAAAGCCACTTTCTAATTAATACACTCAGTATGCTTTTTCTCCCGATAGCTTTTTTTCCCCAAATGTTTGTAGATCAAATATCTTGCCGGATCTTCAAAGGTGTCTCCAAATGAGAACCCTAAAGTAATGAAAGAGAGTTATATTGCTCTGCATTTGAACAGTGAGTCTGTAAGCTGCCAGCTTCTACAAAGTCCCAATTCTTTTTTTCTATTGATTGCACTTGTTCCCAAGCATTAACTTCTTGCTGCTTTATTAAATAATAGAGTTTGTTAATTTGCTGAGCTTCCATTAACTCAGCACTGCTGTGTTTAGCACATGTGGTCTATCCATGCTGGGGAGTTCCGGCTCCACTAAAATATTTAAAGGAATTGGGCAGAAATGATAGAAATGCACTTTGTTAGCAGTGACACAGGGGATTGAAAATGGAAACTCATGCAGTAGCATTTTTTTTGGTCACATGAAATATATTTTGGCTTTTTTTCTGAAGTACCAAATTGGGAAGCGAAGGTTCAGCATGGGTCTATCACAAGTTAGATAATTCCATGTTCAATTGTAATAGGAACAATATCAATTATTTAATTCTGAAACACTATTTTTGACAGAAGAAAATATTTATAGCTCAGGGTTGAAAACTGTGGAGTCCTGGATGCTGTCTGAGCTTGGTGGTTTTCTTGCAGATGTTTCATTATCCAAACTAGGTAAACTCATCAGGAAACACTGAAAGCCATGATTATGTTACCTAGTTTGGTAAAAAAAATGTCTGCAAGAAAACCACCATGTTCAGAGAATATCAAGGACCCCACTGTTATCTCTTACTGTGCAATGTTTTTCTGTTTAGTGAAGATTCTAGAGACAAGTTATATGTGCCAAATAGTTGTGAGAATTGTAATCCAGAATATTTAGAAGTCATCCTATGATTGTAGAGACTGGATCCAAAAGTCATAATTGCCAATTTTTTAATTAGAAGAAACAGAAAGGCACACACACAAAAAAGCAAGCTTTTGGTTTCTCCAGAAATCTTCATCAGGTTAAAAGTAACGGTGCCTTTGGGATACTTATAGCATATAAAGACAAAGAAAGTGGATGTTTTTAACAAAAGCCATGGATCCTTTGTATCAGTAAACGATATCTGGACTCTAAAAATCTGGGCAACCACTAAAAGAAAAGTCTAACTCTTGTTGCCACCTATTGATAGTCCAACTTTCTGCTGAAACTATGATGAGATTGTTTTCGTAGAAGTAAGGCTCACAGATACATTGACGTGGGAGAAAGCATAAATGAACATTACATTTATGTCAGTATTTCTCAATCTCAGCAATTTTAAGATGCTGGCTGGATCATTTTGGGAATAGAAGTCCACACATCTTAGTTACTGAGGTTGAGGCCACTGGTCTGTCAAACTGCAAACATGTAGAGTAATTTTGAATAAAAAGTCAAATTACAGACCTTGTAATTGGAGAAGTTTGGGCTCTGTAATTGTAGAGCTGCTCTTTAAATGAATAAAATACCTCTTCCTCTGGAGATAAAGTATACGTAAGGGTTCCTATTTTCCAAGGGATTTAAAAAGCAATCTTAGCTATGTTTCTCCATGAAAGGCAGTTCTAAAATATATACTGGAAGAACCAAAAGAATTTATCATTTTTGTAGTCATATAAATTTATTATCTTCAAATTGCATAATTCTGAGAAAATAAGATTATATATGTAGGCTTTTCACTTTCTGTTTTGTGTTACTAATTATAAATGAGCTTTTCTCCCCAGTGTTCTGTATGCAAATAACCGGCTTCAAATAATGCATTCCCATTGGCTACTGAGAACGATAAGGGATTGGTTCCT
>BHFT01039967.1:0-12047 GCA_004320025.1 Laticauda laticaudata
AAGAAAGAAAGAAAGAAAGAAAGAAAGAAAGAAAGAAAGAAAGAAAGAAAGAAAGAAAGAAAGAAAGAAAATAAAATGTCAGCTCCTGCAATTGATCTCTTCTTACAAGATTCATCAACAGGCATCACATTCGGATCAAAGATTATAAACGAGCGCAACGGATACATTGCTGTAAATACCACCCATAAAATGCAGCCCTGGAGGGAAGGTTCCCCCAAATCCCACCTCGAGAAAGAAAGGATTTGCGAGACCTCAGCATCCCTCTCCCTTTTCCCTCCTCCCTGCTCTCACGCTAGTCCTCATGATCTCCAGCAAAGATGGCGGCTTCTGATCGGCCGCTCCAGGCAGTCGACTTCCAACAATTTGCTCAAGCGACCGTTCAAAGCCACAACAGCACCGAAAAAAGGGACTGAGGGCTGAGTTTTTTCTGCACTTACAACCGTAAAAGGTGGGGGGAAAGTTAACCGTCTTGCTTAGCAACATAAATGTTGGGCTGAATTGCAGTTGTAAAGTCGAGGACGAAGCTGTGTGATCGCAAGAACACGAACCCTTTTAGTTCTTGGGTTTCAAATTCTCATTTCCTCTCCTTGTTCTTTTTCTTTCTTTCCCTTCGGTCTCCTTACTTTCTCTACCTGCCAATTTTTTAACTGGGCAAGTCTTTGGGGACTTTGATTTGCTTTTATCATATTTGTCTTAGTTGTTGTATTTAATTTTTTTTTTCCCCTCTGCTGTTGGAATTGCTTTGCGGACCAATAAATCAACTTAAACAGAGAGAAAATTCAAACAGGAAAAAAATGAGACACTCCCCCACTTTTCTTATTTTTTTAAGGATTCCCCTGGCCTTTTCTGCACACAGGTGCAATGTTCCACCTTTAAAATCCATTGAAAAAGTCACGAAAATATTCCAAAAACAAAACAAAACAAAACAAACTGGACCAGGTGCTCTACCTGACTGGGTTTAAGCTAGTCTGGGCTGGCCCTGGCCCAGTTGGCCAGGTAAACTATGAAACCATAAAGAGGGGCAAGATCCAGTTTGCTGCCAATGTCCTTCTACTGTGTGATATGCATGAATTACATATTAAGAGTTACACCTGTGAAAATGAGAACCATGAGTAATGCCATATTTATCTGATTTCTGAACTATGCTGGAATTTTACTGGACTGTTATTTAACTATAACTGTCATGCCCCAGTTGGAATCTGTTTCCAAGGAAGAGGTGGAACAGCTGACAGGGAGTGGGAGTGTGGCTCCGATGGTTGTGGAGGAAACTGGGGAAGGGCACAGGCCGGCTGGGCATTCAGAGGAAGACCCAGGCCCAGCCCGTCTTCATCCTAGAGCACACAGGGAGGAACAGATAAGGGAGCAACATGGTTTACAGGGTTGGAAAGGGCCCTGATCCCCTTCATGGGCTGCAGCTGGGAAGACTGTTTAAAAGGGCAAACTGCACATGGCAAAGTTGCTGGAAGCAAAGCATACATTATCTTTGTCGAGGCTTATCTGGGTTTTGGCATCCTCCCAACTGTGCATGCCTTGTTATCTTTTGGCAATCTGCAAGTTATTATCCTGGTTTGTCATGTTAATTACTTCAGCATGGTTTGTGTTGTTTTATTTCTACTTTATCTTTGGGTTCGGACTGCATTTCTTTCCTTTGTAGACTGTTTTTGGAAGAGTTTGATCTCCCGCTGAGGATAATTGGACATTGTGGGCCAAGTTGGAAGCATTAAAGGGAATTTATCTACTTTGGTGACTTTGTTATTTTTGTGCCACCCCTGGGTCATCACAACAACAAATAAGCTTGTTATGTTCTGCGGTTTGTTATGTTCTGCAGAAAATGTCAATTTTTTGGCTGGAACATGGGACTGTAATATTTTTGGCAGTGCATATATGTGAAAAGATCTTGGTTCATCCTGACCTGAACAGAATTGGTTAATTATCTATTGTATTACAAAATTACCCAGATGATCATAACAGGAAGAAAGCAGCCATGAGAATGAGGTGGTTTCCAAGAGATGAGAGTCTGGGAAGAGTTAATAGAAAAATATCTAGAGAAAGTCCCAAGACTTACCAAAAGAGAATAACAGGAAGAATGACGTGAAATATGTATACACAACCCTATAAATGTAATATCCACTTTAGGTGTAGGGTTTTCAAAGTCCTGATGTTAAGGAGATGAAGTCCTATTCCGATATTTGCAGATCTCTGAATAAATAAGTTTTTTTATGGTTCTTTGGTTGTTGAGTTTATTTTTGGCATTAATAACATGCTGCCATACAGAAATATGACTGACGTTGGGCGGCTGCCAATCAAAATTTAAAACATTTGAAAAACAAAAGGTGTCATAAAAATAAGCACAAAGTTAATAACAAGAAAGGCCACACGAACAATCATCGTATTGTCTTTTATCCTAGCTCTTAAGGGAAAAAGATGAATTTTCAAAACTTCATGGAAAATGGAAAGGATGGGGGGGTGGTCAAATTTCAGGGGGTGTTTCACAGGGGAGGGGCTTCCTAGCTGCCTTCGCATGACAATATGTAAGGGAAGGGCAAAAGACCAGGCCCATATTGTCTTTAGGAGAAAGAATGACAGAATCTGGGGGTGGAGTGAAAAGAGGCATCGGCCTTAGAATCCTTACATAGTCACAAGCAAACTAAACCAGGCCATTTTGGGTTGATTTGGGGACAGTTTTCAGGCCGTTTTTGGTCCCCAAAATGGCTGAGAACAGTCCGAAAAATGGTCTGAAAAATGGCCCAAAAAACAGGCCGAAAAATGAGCTGGTGGTGGGATTTGCCAACTCACCAAACTGCGCCTAATCTTAACTACCAGTCCGTCAGAACCGGTGTGAACCGGCAGCAGCCCACTTCTGATTGTGGGGCATGCTGGGATGCACGTCTAATCTTGGAAGATACAACAGGTATTTAAGAGGGAGAAAAACGGGACTTACCAGTTCTTTGGCCGACATGAGAGTACAGGTGAAAATGCCCAGAGAGACCAAAGTGATAGAGATGTATTTGGAGACAGTGTACCTGAGCAAGAGAAGGAGGAGAGACCTTCAACGGAAGGGAACCAAACAGCCCGAAACCATCCGCTCAGCTTTGCATGGGGAATCCCTCCAAGCTTTGAGAATCTCAACTTTGTAGCAAGAAACAAACAGCCAGTTTGGTCCAGTGGTGAAGGCGCCGGGCTAAAAAACAGGAAGAAGTGAGTTCTAGTCCTACCTTAGGCAGGAAAGCCAGCTGGGGGAATTTAAGCCACTGTTTCCTGGTGATTGACCCAAAGTCACCCAGCTGGCTTTCCTGCCTAAAGTAGACTAGAACTCACCATCTCCCAGGGATGGGCCCAAAGTCACCCAGCCAGCTTTCATGCCTAAAGTGAAACTAGAACTCCTGGTGACTGATCTAAAGTCACCCAGCCAGCTTTCATGCCTAAGGCAGGACTAGAACTCACTGTCTCCTGATGATTGGCCCAAAGTCACCCAAATGGCTTTCATGCTTAAAGTGGGACTAGAACTCACCGTCTCCTGTTGATTGGCCCCAAAAATCAGCCAACTGGCTTTCTTGCCTAAGGCGGGACTAGAACTCACTGTCTCCTGATGATTGGCCCAAAGTCACTCAAATGGCTTTCATGCCTAAAGTGGGACTAGAACTCACTGTCTCCTGGTGATTGATCTAAAGTCACGAAGGTAGTTTTCATGCTTAAGGCAGGATTAGAATTCACAGTCGCCTAGTGATTGGCCCAAAGTCACCCAGACATCTTTCCTGCCTAAGGCAAAACTGGAACTCACTGTCTCCCGGCGTCTCACCTGGCAATTTCATCACCAAACCCAACTGGCTCTATCTTGGTCTCTAAAGAATGGCTCCTTCTTCCATTGCAGCCACAGACAGGACCCTTCCTCACACCCTTTAAATCCCACACGCCCCTCTAGGAATAACAGCAGCAAAGCCAAATCTCAGCACTACGACTCCCATTTTTGGTTTTCAATTGCAGTAGGGCAGTGACGGCAAACCTTTTTGTTGTGGTGTGCCAAAAGCACATGCGCGTGCCAGGGCCCACAATGCAATGCACCCCCCCTTCGCATGCGCACGCAACACCCACACCCTGCCCCCTTACCTGCACTGTACATGTGTGCGCCTACCAACTTATTTTCGATCCATTTGAGGCCTTTTCGCCCTCCCAGAGACTTGAGGGAAGCCTCTGCAGCCTCGGGAGGCCGAAAAATGGGACCGTTTTGTCACTTCCAGTATTTCCGAAAGATCCATTTTTTCAGCTTCCTGAGGCTGCAGAGGCTTCCCTCAAGCCTCTGGGAGGGCGAGAATGGCCTCAAATAGGCCGAAAATCAGCTGTGAGGCACACGCATGCGCACTGCAGGTAAGTTTGGCTGGGGCTCACGTGCCCGCACAAATGGCTTTGCATGCCATCACAGGAGTAGGGGGTCTCTTTGAGGAGGATAAGGAGAACATCTCGTTTCCAAGCATGGTCCTTCCCACATACCGGTTTGGCCCCGCCCCTTCCAGAAGCCCTCCCCTCAGGATTACTTAATCCCCTCCCCATAAACCCCCATAATTCCCTCAGAAAACCAGGAAGTCGGGTTGATAACCCCGACTCTCAAATTTTGAAAAGAGCTCCAAAGTTGAGGTCAAAACCAGAGCGAGGGGGAGGCTCTTGAAATCTTCCTAACAGGTAGTCCTCGACTTACGGCCACAACTGAGCCCAAAATTTCTGTTGCTAAGCGAGGCAGCTGAGATTTGCCTGAGGCTGTGACCACGCTTTGCCACAGCCTTTAAGCGAATCACCGCCATCGTTGAGTGAGTCACACGGTTGTTAAGCGAATACGGCTTCCTCCCTTGGCTTGCCAGAAGGTCGCAAAAAGGGAATCACGTGGCACACACCTGTCCCCTGGGACACCGCAACCATCATAAATAGGAGTCCATGGCCAAATGTCTGAATTTTGATCACGTGCCCATGGGGAAGGTTCCAAAGGTCGTAAGCGTGAAAAATGGACCTACGTCGCTTTTTTCAGCGGCATTTGATCTCTCAATGAACGGTTGTCTAGGTAGATTCTGAGTCCTTCAGGTCAGGGTTGTCCCAAAGGTGCTTTTTTCTCAAGAGGCAACTGGGCTTTCTGGTTTTTTCTTTGAAGACATTTCGCTCCTCATTTGATAAGCTTTCTCATTTCTGATTGGATGGTGAAGAATGGAAGGATTGATATTCCTTGCAGACAGATGTGCATCCTTTTTAGAGGGTCACTGACGCCACTTGGAGGTTTACCTGTGTCCTCAGAGTCGCACCTGAGTGATGCAAATGAGTGTGGAGCCTTCTTGGAAATGCTGAAAGGACCGTGTTGTAGACTGGGGATAGAGGACGCCATTTCCTTCCTTCTCTGTTGAGAGAGGGATGTTCAATTTTGAGATAGATGGCCTCTTGGACCCCTCTTTTAAGCCAGTGGTCCTCTCTGTCCAGAATGTGGACTTTGCTGTCTTCCAAAGAGTGGCCTTTATCTTATAAATGCAGGTGCTGAATCTAATCCTGATGGGTTTGTTCTGCTATGTGGCGTCATGCGTTTGTGAAGTGGCTGTTTTGTTTCCCCAGTGTACAGATCTACTCATAGCTCACTCCACTGTACTGCATAAACCTCGTTGCTCAGTTAGTGATGAAAAATCATAAAGAAGAAAAACAATGAAACCCAGTTGCCTCTAGAAAAGAGCACCTTGGGGATAAATGAACAGTTGTAAATTGAGGACTGCCTGTACATGCATGGTCCTTCGGGCCTAACTCCAAGGAAAAGCCCCGTCCCTCACTGTGTTGACCCGGGGTGTGGCACAAAAGCCCTTTTTAAATCCTGTTTTCCCAGCTGCAGCTAATGAAGGGGATCAGGGCCCCTTTCTTCCCTGTAACCCATGTTGCTCCTTTCTCTGTTTCTCCCTGCGTGCCCTAGGATGAAGAGGGAGTGGGCCTGGGTCTTTCTTTGAATGCCCATCCTGATTGTGCCTTTTCCCAGTTTCCTCCACAGCCACCAGAGCCACACTCCCACTCCGTGTCAGCTGCTCAATCTCCCCCTCGGAATCAGATTCCAACAGGGGCATGATACTGGTGAATGGCCAGAGTCTGGTTTCGTGGCTACCGGAAGAAGCAGCCATCTTACCTTTTCTTCAGAATGATAATCCCTAGTGCCATGCTGGCTATCAAAGAGCCCTAGAGGGAAAGAAATGGAGAAGAAGGATTTTAAAAAAACTCTCAGGATTCTGGCAGTTACCCCCATTTAAATCATGAGTCTCAAGCCAAACGTCCCAAACTTTAAAAAGGATTTCTTGGGAATTAACAGGCTGGCACTGCCTAGGTGTATCATAATTCATATTCTCCAATGGGACACATCCATAGCCCAGAGTCATCAATCATGCTCTCCAGTTAGAATTTTGCAGGCAGAAACTTTGGTCACCTAGTTACTATCTTTGAGAACATTTATGGGATGCACTTTCGATTTGCAAACTATCACACTGCTCCCTCCTACCTTTCTGTTGGCAACTCTAAAAAGACCAGAGAAATATTTTATGAGTTGATAACAGCCATTGGGATAACACAGATGCTCCTTGACTTACAACAGTTCATTTAGTGACCGTTCAAAGTTATAACGGCACTGAAGGAAAAAAGCGACTTATGATGGTTTTTCACACTTATGACTGTAAATTAGGACGTAAATCTTTGGCTGAAGGTACAGGTGAGCCTCGACTTACAACCGCAATCAAACTCAATGTTTCTTTTGCTAGAGCAAGACATTTTTTTAAGTGAATTTCACCCCATTTTACGACCTTTTTGGCCACAGTAGCTAAGTTAACCTATCTTAACCCCTGCAGTGGTTAAGATAGGTCAGTGGTGGCTAACCTTTTTGGGCTCCTATGCAAAAAATTGTGCATGCATTTAGCACGCACACACTGACATGCCAGCACCCAGAATGCAATGCATGTCCTCACATCCCCCGCGTCTGCACATGCAATCTCCCCTTCCGCTTACCTGCACTGCAACTCACAGCTGATTTTTCAGCTTCCAGAGGCTTGGAAAAAACTTCTGCAAGGTTTTTCAGGACAATAATAGGCTCGTTTCATCACTTCTGGTATGGCAGGAAGTGACAAAACGGGCCTATTATTCATCCTGAAAGCCTTGCAGAGGCTGTTTCCAAGCCTCTGGAAGGCTGAAAAAGGCCTCAAACCAGCTGAAAAATCAACTGTGAGCCACACACATGCACAGTGAGGTAAGTTTGCCTGTGGCTCATGTGCTGGCACAAATAGCTCTGCATGCCACTTGTGGCACGCATGCCATAGGCTTGCCATCACGGAGATAGGTTAAGTGAATCTGGCTCCCCTACAGACTTCGTTGGATAGAAGGTTGCAAAAGGGGGATCACGTGACCTTGGGACACAGCTACAGTCGTAAATAAGAACCAGTGGCCAAGCATCTGAATTTTGATCACATGACCACGGGGGATGCTGCAACGGCAATTGGTATGAAACACAGTCATATGTCACTTTTTTTCAGGGCCGTTGTAACCTTGAATGGTCACTACATGAAGCATTGTAAGTCGAGGACTACCTGCATCAGATATCTTTTGTAGGTTAAGAAGGTTGAGGGTAGATATAGTCACTACATGGGCATTAAATTAAGGATTACTACAGGTAATCCTCAATTTAGTACAGGTGACTTTGGCCCAACAATCAGGAGCTGATGAATTCTAGTCTCGCCTTAGGCATGAAAGCCAACCAGGTGACTTTGGGCCAATCAGCAGAACCCAGTGAGTTCTAGTCCTGCCTTAGTCATGAAAGCCAACTAAGTGACTTTGGGCCAATCACACTCTCTAAGTCCAACCCACCTCACAGGGCTGTTGTTGAGGAATAGGAAGAAGTATTAAATACGTTCATCTCCTTGAGTTATTGATAAAAAATATTAAAGGTGGGATACAAAGAAATAAATATTAAAACCTGGAATAAAATCTCACCGATCTAAATATCATATGCAGGGGCATCGCGATGTTCAGGTTGAGGGCATAGTTGTTCACCACACTGACTGTGAAAAACATGCCTACCATAATGAGGTAGAACCTAGAAAAGAGAGAAGTCCAAAATTATTCACCTGTTCTGACCTCGGCTTCCCCTAAAAGCCCGAAGCAGACTCTTTGTCCCGGCAAAACCCCTTTTATTAAACGAAGGTGAATTTCTTGCATTCACCTTCAGCCAAAGGCCTGGCAAACAGTCTTTCAAGGGTGTAATGAGGAGCAGCACAGACCTTATCTAGCCTGGAGAGCTGCCAAGTAAATATTCCCAAACGCAGTGCTGACAAGGAAGGACTCGGCACAGAGACTCTGAGATGCACAGACAGATCTTCCCACGGCTGCAACGAACGAATCGTTTCCTGCAAAAGCCCCCTCCCCTTTTGCTCCTCTTTTGGGAGGGGAGGGACCATTCAGCATCCACCTGTGGCCTTACTCCCTTGTTCCTTAACTGTTCCCTTCTTCTGGCAGCTCTGTGCATGTGCACACTAGAACAAGCTCCAGCTGTTCTTCTGCCCCATTGATCTCTGACTCCGAAGGCAGCTGATAACTGCCAGCCTGCCCTGGGCTCATCTCTGCCTCCAACGCAGAGCCCTCGTCCGAGTCTTCCTCAGCCTCCAGGACTGGCCCAGGTTCCTCCCCAACCTCCTCACTGTCTGACTCTGCTGCCAACTCCGCTAGCCGCCGGTGGGCCACAACATCACCTTCCAAGTTAGGTGGGATGTGAGTTTCCTGGAAGGTGGCTCCCTCCTCATTTGAAATCCCACTCCCCTCCTTGACTTCTACCCAAAGCAGAAAGAAGGATCACAAATCAAATACAGGTAGTCTTCAAGTGACTGTTTAGTGACACAGTCATTAAATGAATCTGGCTTTTCCCCCATTGGCTTTGCTTGTTAGGTCGCAAAAGGGGAACGTGTGACCTTGGGATGCTGAAAACCGTCATAAGTACATGCCAGCTGCCAAGCCTCTGAATTTTGATCATGTGACCATTGGGGATGCCGGAACTATTATAAGGGTGAAAAACGGTTGTAAGTCACTTTTCTCAGTGTTGTTGTAACTTTGAGCTGTCACTAAATGAACTATTGTAA
Organism: Laticauda laticaudata; assembly: GCA_004320025.1. Lineage (NCBI taxonomy): Eukaryota > Metazoa > Chordata > Lepidosauria > Squamata > Elapidae > Laticauda > Laticauda laticaudata. The sequence continues at coordinate 9,123 of BHFT01039967.1, forward strand.
GTTGAGGACTACCTGTAGTTTGTTGTTACAAAAATGGGTAGCATTCACTAATTAAAAAGCTGAGATTGTAATCATATTTTGCACCTCACTGCACTGAAAAAAAGTTGCAAATTGCTGGTTTATTCTTTCTTACCTACCCTTCTTTCCTTTTTCCTTTTCCTTCCCTATTTCCCCATTATCCTGATTTTCAGTTGTATTTTATATTATGATCAACTCAAATAAAAATTGCATTTCAAAATAAAAGAGATTAGCCACATCTGACAGGAAAAATGAGCTACTTTCCTTTTCCTTCCTCATTTCCCCATTTATTTTCAGTTGTATTTATATTAGGATAAACTCGAATAAAAATTGTATTTCAAAATAAAAGAGACTGGCCATATCTGACAGGAAAAAATGAGCTGTTTTCCTTTCCCTTCCCAATTTCCCCATTATCTTTATTTTCAGCTGTATTTTTTATTAGGACAAACTTGAATAAAAATTATATTTAAAAACAAAAGAGACTGGCCATATCTGACAGGAAAAATGAGCTGTTTTCCTTGTCCTTCCTAATTTCCTCATTATCTTGATGTTCAGTTGTATTTTATATTAGGATCAACTCGAATAAAAATTCTATTTCAAAACAGAAGAGATCGGCCGTACCTGATGGGAATTGTGGGCTGTTTCCTTCCAAAGTTTGCTTCAAAGACAAAACCTTCCAAAGCTATAAAGAAGAACTGAGAAAACGTGATCAAATTCCCGCTTCCTGGAAATTCCCTGCGTTGGAGATAAGACGAAGAAGAAAAGAATGTCACAATTTGTCTGCAGCTTTGGAAAAAACAAATCTTGTACAAACCGAATACAGTAGCTTTACTCCCACTAAGTAGGAAATAAAAATAAGAAATATAACCACGCAAGAAAAAGGCAAAAAAGCAGCTCAAATGCCATGCACTTTTGGCAAATGGAAGCGATCGAGACTCAGAAAAAAATAAATGTAATAAGAGTGTTATGGTACAACTGTGAAAACAATAGTTATCATTGTGATTTACAGTACTATGTAGGTAAAAGAGACTAGACTCCGGCCTGCGGAGATGGCAGCAGAGTTGGACAGGGGGAAGAACATGGGCCAGTCCAGGAGTCTGGGGAGGACTCGGATGACGGATCTGCGTCCGACACAGATATGGGGCCAGGGCCATCTGGGACTCCGGAGCCTCCAGAATCTGACAGCAGTGAGGAAGAGGAATAAGGGGAGCCTGTTACCAGTGCGTGCATGCACAGAGCTGCCAGAAGGCAAGAACAGTTAAGACAAAAGGGGCAACTCAGGAGTAAGGCTTGGAGATGATTGGCCCTGCCCATAAGTCATAAAGGAGGAGCAAAGAGACAGGAGCCTTTGGAGGAAGCAACTTTGTTCGTTCTGGTCTGTTTAAAATCTGAAGCTCCGTGTGGACTTTGTGCTCTGTTTGGCCTCATACAGCTAACTGGCAATTTAGTCACTGGCAGCATTTCAAGGGAGATAAAGGTGGATGCTTATCAGCCTTATCCCGAAGGACTGTGGCAGACTTCCATAGGACTATTTTTAAAAAATAAATTTTATTGAACAAAAAAGGAAAAAAAAACATTTAAAAACAATGAACGTGGTGTAATCCTTCTGACACACCTAGTACCCAAATTTATCCCCTATATGTTGGAAATGTGTTAAGGAAAATGGATCGTATTATCATGTATGGTGGAATTGTAGAAAAGCCCAAAACTTTTGGCACAAAATCCAGAGATGATTAGAAGAGAGGTGTGAAATTAAAGTAAAATACAAACTGGAATCTTGTTTTAATTGGGAATCAATTTAGAGAAATATAATAAAGATATAATATATCTAATAATACATGTAATCACAGCCGCAAGATTAATTTATGCCTCAAAATGGAAATGAAAGGAAATACCATATGAAATAGAAATAATTAGAAAAATTTGGACATGAGCAGAAATGGACAAATTGACACAAGAATTAAAAAATAAGGACGAATTTGAATATTATAAAATATGGGAAAAGTTTTACCACTGGTTGGAAAAAAAGGAAGGATCAGGAGGATTAAAAATGACTAATGTTAATGTATATATTATATATCATGTATATAGAATGTAAATATGTATTATGTATTATGTATGCATTATTTTTCATATGAATTAGCACAACTAGGCGTGTCAGGAGGATTACACCACGTTCATTGTTCTTTTTCCATTGGACTATTCATAAACTGCTTGGGGCTCAATCCAGGCTGTGAATGCATATAATTCACAGCTGTTGAAATAAAAACAAGGTTTTTGGGAACAGCATGTGATTGTTACTGTCTCAGGAAGTCTTGGTCAGAACATGAGAATGATTATAACCAGGGTGTATAATACGGTATATATTTGAAAAGGACTTGATATAGCCAGGATGCTGCCATTGCAAAACTGGAAATGTGATGTATAATAATGAAAAATGTACAATAAAAATATTATAAAGAAAAAGAAAAATCCAGAGACTCTGAACTACAGAAAATATCAGTAGCTAACAGAAGACAAATTTTATAGTTCAAGGTTGAACTGAGGGCTCCTTGGTGCTCTCTGAGCTTGGCTGTTTTCTTGCAGACATTTCATGACCCAACTAAGAAATATCATCAGTGAGAAGGACGGTGGGGTTTGCCACGCGCACTGATGTTATCGAGTTGGGTCACAAGACTCAAGAATGAAGTTCAGACAAGCACCAAGGACCCCACGGAATTTGAATTAATACAAGAGAATCTTTGTAGCCTGGGATTGAACTGTGCGGTCCTTGGCACTCTCTGAACTTGGTGGAGGGAGGGGGTTTGCAGACATTTCATGACCCAACTAGGTAATATCATCAATATCAGTTGAGAATGGGGTTTGCAAGGAGGAGGAGGGGGAGGGGGAGGAGGAGGAGGAGGAGGA